>UESW01004337.1:446039-513551 GCA_900491605.1 Calamus simplicifolius
ACTAAAATGTAAATCATTGAAACTACTAATTTGTTGCTGGAAATTAAATAATATTACAACAAGACTTTTATTTAGCATTACATAATTTAATGCATCATTCAGTTTGCAACAGAAATAAATAATCAAGACATAACAATTGTAAATAAGTACAAATGCACAAATATTATTGCAAACATTCTAATTAAATTAATTATTGCATAAATATTATGCAAATTAAATAATAATACAACAAGACTTTCTATCTAGCATTACAAATATTATTGCATAATCAAGACATAATAATCAGTCTATCCAAAGAGCTTCGTGGCCCCCCCTAACTATTTTTTTTTTTGGACTGGCCTGGCCACCGTGGCCGTGGCCGGAGAAGACAAAAGGGGGGGGCCCTTTACCATTTTTTTTTTAATTTTTGACAGGTGGCCAAGCCACAGGTGACCACGGCAGCGGCCGTGGCCGGAGAAGACAAAATGGGGGGGGGGTTTCCCCACCCCCCACCCCTGTTACAAATTTTTTTTTTTTTTGACAGTGGCCTGGCCACCGTGGCAGTGGCCAGGCCACTGTCGGCCATGGCAGCGGCCGTGCCAGGCCACTGTCGCCACGGCAGCGGCATGGCCGCCTTGTCCGGCCGGCCACGGCCGTGGCCGGAGAAGACAAAATGGGGGGGGGGGTTTCCCCACCCCCCTGTTACAAATTTTTTTTTTTTGATAGTGGCCTGGCCACCGTGGTAGGCCACTGCCGGCCATGGCAGCGGCCGTGGCCGGAGAAGACGGCCACGGCAGCGGCCTTGTGGCCGGGAGAAGAAAAAGGGGGGGGGTGGGGGGGGTTCCCCCCCCCCTCTTACGAAATGTTTTTTTTTTTTGTGACAGTGCTTGGCCAGCGGCCGTGGCGGAGAAGAAAAAAGGGGGGGGGGGCGGGGGGGTTTCCCCCCCCCGCTGTTACCAAATGTTTTTTTTTTTTGTGACAGTGGCCTGGCCACCGTGGCCAGGCCACGGCCGGCCGTGGCCGCCTTGTCCGGCCGCGGCCACTGCCGTGGCTGGGAGAAGAAAAAAAGGGGGGGGGGCAGGGGGGGTTTACCCCCCTGTTACCAAATGTTTTTTTTTTTTTTTGGCCTGGCCACCGTGGCCAGGCCACTGCCGGCCACGGTAGCGGCGTGGCCGGAGAAGACGGCCACGGTCTTGGCCGTGGCCGGGGGAAATTATTATAAAAAAAATTTTTTAGAGAGTGTGGGGGCTTACCTTGGTCGAGAGAAGACGACGGAGTCGGAGGAGAACGCCGGGGAGCCGGAGCACCAGGGGGGAGCCCGGAGCAGCGAGGTGGGAGTCGGAATTTTTTTAGAAGAAGAGGGCGGCGGCTAGGTCAAGACGGGGAAGAAGAAGAAGAGAGGCCGGCTTATATATAAGTAATTAGCGACGCAATAAATTGCGTCGCTAAATGGTCGCAATATTTTTTTTTAAATTTATTATGTTTTAGCGACGCATTAATGCGTCGCTAATCCATCGTTAATTTGGTTTTATTATAATTTTATAAAAAAATAGCGACTCAAATAATTGCGTTGCTAATGCGTCGCTAACTTGGCGCCAATGTCACAGGAAAATTATTTTTATTTTCTACGAATTGCATCGCTAAGCGTCGCATATTTTTTAATATTTTTAATTGATTAAAATAATAACTTATTACAATAATTACGATGCAAACAGTGCATCGCAATAATTTTTAAATATTTATAAATGATAATATTTATAATTTATGATAATAATTGCGATGCAAAATTCGTCGCAATTTTTTTAATTTTTAATTGATATATTTATTTAAAAACATTACGATGCAAATATGCATCGCAATATTATATTTCTTTTATTTATTAATACTAAAAAAATCATATTTACTAAAAATAATTGCGACGCAAAATTGCGTCGCAATATTTGTTTATTTTTTTCCTAAAATGCATCGCTACGGTGTCGCAATAATTTTTTAATATTTATATGATAATATTTATAATTAATGTTAATAATTGCGATGCAAAATTGCATCGCAATATATTTATAAACTTTTTAATTACATATTTATTTAAAAAACATGCAATGCAACTTATGAGTCGCAATATTATTTCTTTTATTTATTAATACTAAAAAAATTTATATTTACTAAAAATAATTGCGATGCATACATTGCGCAATATTGTTTTTTTTTCCTAAAATGCATCACTACGGTTGCAAAATTTTTTAAATATTTATTAATGATAATATTTATAATTTATGATAACAATTGCGACCTTATTGCTCGCAATAATTTTTTAATATTTTTAATTAGATATATTTATTTAAAAAACATTGCGACGCAACTTATGCATCAATATTATATTTCTTTTTTATTAATACTAAAAAAAATTTATTTACTAAAAATAATTGCGACGCATACATTGTCAATATTTGTTTATTTTTCCTAAAATGCATCGCTACGGCGTCGCAAAAATTTTAAATATTTATTAATGATAATATTTATAATTTACGATAATAATTGCGATGCCTTATTGCGTCAATAATTTTTTAATATTTTTAATTAGATATATTTATTTAAAAAATATTGCGATGCAAATTATGCGCGCAATATTATTTCTTTTATTTATTAATACTGATAAAAATTATATTTACTAAAAATAATTGATGCATACATTGCGTTCGCAATATTTGTTTATTTTTTCTTCTAAAATGCGTCGCTACGGCGTCGCAATAATTGTTTAATATTTTTTTAAACTTTTTCATAACTTTTTTTTTGAGTAATTATAAATGATCCGACGGTTGCGATCGATCCAAGCCATGATCGATCCCGATCGGCGATGACCTATCTCGGACCGTGGCGATCGATCGGATCGATGACGATCCGACGGTTGCGATCGATCCAAGCCATGATCGATCCCGGTCGGCGAGTATGCGATGGTTGCGATCGATCCAAGCCATGATGATCCGGTCGGCGATGATCCGACGGTTGCGATCGATCCAAGCCGTGATCCCGATCGGCCATGACCTATCTCGGACCGTTGCAATCCGTCGAGATCGGCGACGATCCGACGGTTGCGATCGATCGAAGCCATGATCCCGATCGGCCACGAACGATCTTGGACCGTGGCGATCGCACTGATCGGCGTCGATCCGATGGTTGCCATCGATCGAAGCCCTGATCGATCCCGATCGGCGATCAACGATCTCGAACCGTCGCGATCGATCCGATAGGCGACAATCCGTTGTTGCGATTGATCCAAGCCGTGATCCCGATCGGCCACGATCGATCTCGGACCGTGGTGATCGGTCCGATCGCGACGATCCGACGGTTACGATCGATCCAAGCCCTCATTCCGATCGGCCATGACCGATCCTAGACCGATGCGATCGGTCCGAGATCACTGACGATCCGACGGTTGCGATCGATCCAAGCCCTGATCCGATCGGCCACGACTGATCTCGAACCGTGGCGATCGGTCCGATCGGCGACGATCCAAGGGTTGCGATCGATCCAAGCCCTTATTCCGATTCGGTCACGATTGATTTTGGACCGATCGCTATTTAACATAATTAATTTTTTTAAATACATTGCGATGCAAAGGGTTGCATCGTAATTTTTTAATATGATAATTATATTATATAAAATTAATTTTATTTATAATAATTACGATGCAACAAGTGTCGCTAAATTAAAATATAATTTTCCTAATTAATTTTTTGGTTTATTGCGTCGCTAATGCGTCGCTATTTAACATAATTAATTTTTTAAAAACATTGCAACGCACTATGTTACGTCGCAATTATTTTTCTCATATTTATACTTTATAAAATTTAATTTTATTTAAAATAATTACACAGTTATTGTGTCGCTAAATTAAAAAATAAATTTTCTAATTTTCTGGTTTATTGCGTCGCTAATGCATCGCTATTTAATATATTTAATTTTTTTTAAAACATTGCGACGCACTGAGTTGCATCGCAATATTTTTTTCTAATATTTATACTTTATAAAATTTAATTTATTTAAATTATTTGATGCAATTGGTGCGTCGCTAAATTAAAAATAATTTTTTTAATTTTTTGGTTTATTGTGTCGCTAATGCGTCGCTATTTAAGATATTTAATTTTTTTAAAAACATTGCAATGCACTGATTTGTGTCGCAATATTTTTTTCTAATATTTATATTTTATAAATTTAATTTCATTTAAATTATTTGCGATGCAATTGGTGCGTCGCTAAATTAAAAATAATTTTTCTAATTTTCTGGTTTATTGCGTCGCTAATGCGTCGCTATTTAACATATTTAATTCTTTTAAAAATATTGCGAAGCACTGTGTTGCATCGCAATATTTTTTTTTATTTATATTTTATAAAAAATTAATTTAAAAATATTGTGACGCATTATTTGTGTTGCTAAATAAAAATTAATTTTTTTTTATTTTTGGTTAATTGAGTCGCTAATGCGTCGCTAAGGCCGTTGCAATATTTTGTTGTCACAGAGGCATCGCAAAGTGGTCGCAATTTAGCGACGCATAATTGCGTCGCTAAATTTGCGTCGCTATTTCAGTATTTTCTTGTAGTGGCATAGAGCGCACGGATTGGCTGTACACCTGTGCTGCCACTATACCGAGACCCAATGGGCCTTGTTGCACATCGCACGTACGGTGGCAAGGGCATGCGGCCAATTCGCATGCCCAGTGCGTGCTTGCTGCACCGCAGGGCGGTGCAGCAAGTCTTTTTCGACGTTTTAAACCCTGGCATAATAGCATTACACCCAAGGAAAACTCTGTTTACCATGCGCAGTGATTGATCTGTGCGTCCATGTATCAAGAACATTTTTATCCTTTCTTTGCCGCATACATGGCCACATGTGCAGACTAATCACTGTGCATAGTGCGCCTCTTCCTGCATCGCACATGGTGCACAAAGAATTTTCCTACACCCAAACGTTGGACAATTTAGAGCTCAAATTCTTTCAGGCTGAGCTAGAGCTAAGATTTTACTGAGGTCTACGCTAACATTTTACTGAGGTCTACCTTAGCCCTCAGCCTGGCTTCATCATAGCATGCATTAGCTTGAGGAAACATGCTTTGTGCAATGCGTGCAGTGCAGAACGTGCGCATCGCGTATAGTGATTTGTCCATGTGCACAAGGGATGCAACATCGACATGCTCTGCTCCATAAAAAATTAATTTTTGTTGAGTTTTCTTTGCGCGTAGATGAATCACAGCATGCGATTCTGCACCGTACGTGATGCACAAGCATTTCCTTATCTTGAGTCTCAACTCCGAGCTCATTAATAGCAGGCCTAAACTCTCCTGCCTCTTCTTGAAGCTTTCTTCTCTTCCTTCATCGCTGAAAAGCTATAATAAATTATATATTTGGATGATTCTTAGTTCTTAATTTAATTTAATTATTAATTATTTTAATAATAAATATAAATTTAAAAAATAAATATTAAATTTGTTAATATGTTTTGTAAGAAATTTTATTAATTATATTATTAATTTCATAATTGGCAAAAGAGGCGTTCCTATCCCGATTTTGCTTTCGACATTCAATATGGCTATGTAAAGTTGCTTTGTTTTTGTAGGATTTCTCCTGATTGATCGTGTTGGGTGCGGTCCAAAAGTTTGCCGATTAGATGCACCACTAGCTCCTTGTGGAACGAAGACAATAGAGGTTGCTGAACTTTGTGTAATCAATCACATCCTCATTGCGATGCTTTTTATATCTTCATTTGTCCACTTATCCGTTCTATTTGTCTCTTTGTGTACCCTTGAGCTAGCTGTAATTTATTAACAAGATCAATTTGATAATAAGAGAAGATCAACTATATAAATATATCAAATCTAGTAACAAAAAAATCTTATATATGATTGTCTTATATTGTATGTGCCAAGGTGTAGTAAGCCTTGCATGCTCCTAGAATTTGTTTTAAGAGTATGCAATCATATCACATTTATCGCTAGACTAGGCTCCAGTTCGGAAGCCATGACAGCTAGTTTCATTCAGACTATTAAAATTTTTAAGATTTAGTTAAAATTTAATGCAAGTTTAATTTAAATTTTAGCTTGATTTTGAATTATTAAGATGATCATGATAAACATGTTCTGCTCATTTCAAAACTAAGCTTGATAAATGGTCCTTCCATCTATGCATATGCGTTGACCTTATCTAGAAGCATGGACCTGGCCCAGATAACCAGTTACAATTCGTTGTCGTGAAAATAGTAAATCCTAACGATGGCCACCGGAGAGATCCCTTCTGAGCGATCGATTGGTGATAGATGATGCAATCTAGATGGTTGCCATCGAGAGAAAATCAAGACAGAACAAGAAATGTGATCAAAGATCACAAAAACTCAAAACTATGATACCAAAGGAAATATAAAGAATAAAATCACATATCGGTGCAGATATCACAAACAAAGACCATGCCAAAAACATCCACAGAGCCGCAGATCGATCAACCTACAAAGAAAAACCAAGCCAAACATACGACAGCCCTATTCACAGAAAGAAAGGAAAACCAAAAAAAAAATAGCTAAAATATTTTCATAAAAATTGAATGCTAAAAAACGTTGAACGCCACCGCTCGGGCTAAGGACAAATTTGGTGTTTCGAGGTTAGTATTTATTGATTAAGGGCCTGTTTGGATGGAAGGAAATCAAGAGGAAGGAAAGGAAAAGAAGAGAAGGAAAAAAATCATAAGTTTTTGTTTGGAAGGAGGGTGAAAGAAAAGTAGAAAGAAAATTGTTAATCCCTAAATTGGAGGTAAACTAAGGGAGGAAAAAAGTTTTATGGAAGATCAAAATATATTTTTATTTTTTATTCTTTATTCTTTCATTCCTAATGAGGTATAATTGTTACCTAATTCTTTTCCTTTTTTTCTCCTCCCTCTATCCTAAGAAGATAATTGATATTATCCTTCCTTTTCCCTCCATCCTTTTCAATCAAGAGAAAGAGAACAATCCTACCTTTCCCTTCCTTTTCCTTTCATTCCTTTACTTCTTTTTACTCTTTCCTTCCTTTCCCTCTAAAGATCCAAATATAGCCTAAAGCGGTACTAGTTTGATGCACTTGGATGCATGCATTGATATTTCAATTCAAAAATGATTGAATGCGAGCCTGTTAGAGAATTAGATCTATGACCGACGACATCATTAAATGTTTCAGTTGTCTACCCCATGGCTCGTGTGACTACATAGGTGTCAAAAGAAGAAAAAGACTACAATGTTTTGAAAATTAGATCGGACAACAACTGGCATAACATTAGGATCATCGGTCAATTGGATGAATAATATAATAATTAATTTTTAATTTGATAATATAAATAATAAAAATATAAATATAATTCAAATAAAAAATTAAAAAAATCTAAAAACTGCCCCAAGTTTATGATGGTAAAGTTTTACTACAAGAAAAATAAATATTGCGACGCCCAAATGCGTCGCAATTACGTCGGTAAACATGCTATTGCGACGCAATAGTGACGCAATGACGGCGTCGCTCAGATATCCATCGCAATATCCATTTATCGCAATTGCATCGCAATATTGCGACGCTCTGTGATGCAACATTGCATCGCAATATACGATGCATCCAAATGCGTCGCTAAATTTAAAATTAATTTTTAATATTTAAAATTATTATTAAATATTGAGAGGTACTCAATTGCGTCGCAATATTGCGATGCATTTAATTACATCATAATATTTAATAATAATATTTTTGATATAATAGCGATGAAATTTGAGTCGCTAATGCGTCGCAAATAAAGTTTTTTTTAAAATATTGTGACGCAAGGTCATTGCATTGCAATATTTATTAAAAATATTTTAGATATAATAGTTACGCAATTTGAGTTGCTAATACGTCGCTATTAATTTTTTTTTAATTATTGCGATGCCAGGTCATTGCGTTGCAATATTTAATAATAATATTTTGAAAATATTAGCGATGCAATTTCAATCACTAATGCGTCGCAAATTAAATTTTTAAAAAAATAAAATATTAAAAATTAAAATGGTTAATACAATTTCGTTAAATTTAAATATTGATAGAAACATTCTTCACTCATATTGATCCAAACAATAATCAATTTTTAAAAATAATTCATATATTAAAATTTTGAAGTTTTCATGTACAACATAAAAAAAGAAAAAAAAATACATCAAGAATCTGGGCGATCACGTGGAGGCTGTGGAGGCTGAAGACTCTGCGATAAGCGGCTAACCATATCCCACAAATAATGCATCTCATCTCGCATGTCTGCAATCTCCTGATCCCGGCCTCGCATACGATCCTCGAAATCCTGCTCGACCTCCTACCAAACCTCCTCTGCAATAGATCTGTGAAGGTCATGTAAATGCCCGGGAGGAATATCACTAGAAACTCGCTAGCTGGAGGCATGATGGGAAAAATATGTAGAAGCTCTAGTCCCCAGACCATAGACCCTGCGGTCTCGCGGCTGGGCACCAACAGCCTCCAAAAACACGCTGACTCTCCTCTGCTGAGAGTTCGACGGGCATCTCCCCATTAGTACAGTCGACCTGCGATGCCTGGGAGCGAAGCTCCTCGACTCGTGTCTTTAAATTATGAAATCAACAATAAATAAGTTAATAAATTTATTGAAATAAAATTTTAGAAATTAAATAGATACTACATAAATCTAATTTCTTACTGCAACCTTCCGTGATCGCGTGTCGACCCAGGAACCGTCCCTCCTGGTGTGTGTCGCCCTGAATAGACGAAACTCACTAGGATCTCCGTCCTCCTGCTCAGACTATAACATTAAAAAAAATAATATTAATACAAATATTTGTAAATAACTAAAATAGCAATTAAAATATTTATGTTTTCTTACCATACGCCGTATGTGCTCCTGAATCGAAATGGAGCCCGAAGTATGGCGGGAGAGACCCATGCCAGGACCGCCCTTCTCAGATCGGCCGTTCGTGCTGGCTGATGCGGACCTCCTACGCCAGCCATCGGACTGCCAGGCCTGCTGCCACTCATGCCAAATACCCTCTGGCACGTGCACAGGACGCTGACCTGATGACCTCCAACGATGAAGCATGTCGGAGTATCGGCGTCCCGTCAGAGCCTCCCATGCTGCCCTAATGGCATCATGGCTGGCAGGATCCCACGTAAACTTTTTCTGCATTAAAATAAACAGTTAGTTTCTAAATTTATTTTATTAAGTTTAAGAAATTTTATATCAGTGATAAATTATATTTAATAAGTTTACCTGAAACTCAAAAAAATAAAAATCCCTCATGGCTGGAGATACGTGGCGCCAATCGTAGCCACTGGGATCTGCACGCCTCTGAAATACGGCGCTGATGTGGCTGGATACATGATGCTGCTCAATGAATCTGTTAAAAAAATGCATGTTTATAAGTAATTGACTTAAAAACATAAACATATATTTTTAATTAGTATATACTTACAGCCCCTGAGCATCAAGTCGAAGTACGGTGCGGCCGATGATGGAAGAACTCTCGGAGGTATGTGCCGATCGGCTGGATGCTAATACTGCTGGAGAGATCGAAGGCTGTGCGACTGCTGGAGATCCAAACTCTCCATCTCCAATGCTCATATGATCTAATGTAGTAGGGCTACGTCCCTGCTTACTCCGTCTATCGTCGGTAGATCTACCTCTGCCCGTCATACTGAAAATACTAAAGATTCATACAATTAAATTACGATTAATGATTGACTATGTAAAAATTTAACACTTATAAAAAAAAGTTAAATTTTAAAAAACCTCTATGTTTAATCGGTGTCATTTGTTTCGTGAAATATTGGTTCAACATCCGATGCCGTATCGGATTGCGATTCAGTTTCATTATTATCGAAGGAAATCGAACATTTGCATCCGCAATTTCTTGGACATCACCATTTGGATCTCTAAGTGATGTTTCAGGAGCCCTTGTATCGTCCTCAATTGCATGCATTTCCATCTCATCCTCTTAAAATGCAGGGCACTCAGCTGATTGACTTGATGAACTCTCCTCTAATACGATTGTTGAACGTGGGACGATTTTAGAAACGGCCCACCAATCTCGCTTGTCGTTGCGCAAACTTGGATATCCGTAGTAAAAGACTTGCTGAGCTTGGGATGCAAGGATGAATGGGTCATATTTCTGCAATCTTCGTCGATGGTTCACTTCAACCAAATTGTAGTCATTATGAACCCTTTTGCCCACAGAACTGTCAGATCGAACCAATCATAACGAAACAATACGGTTCGTTTCATAGGCCAATCGGGATATTCAACTTCAACCACCTCTACTAACTTTCCATAATAATCCTGCATATTTGCTCCAACACTTTCTCCTTTAACACACATGCCCCAGTTCTGCGTGTCTCTTGAAGCTGCTAATCGTTCAATCTGAAATTTGTACCCATTTACAAAATAGCCAGTAGAGGTTGTTACGGTCTTCAATGGCCATTGCGATAGACATTTAATGAAAATATTGTCGGTTGTGGACCATGGACCGTTGACCTATAAATTAATAAGCTATTCACATCCAATTCAAAAATAAAAGCCATTATCAAAATTGATTGAGTGATACTACTCATAAATTCATAAAAACCAGTAAGCAAACTCCGTTTCTAATTTCTGCCCAATTGCAACTTGACTGATGTCGGGATTCATCTGTCGTTGTCTATCACAAAACATCCTTATGGGATGAAAAGGATGAAAACTAATGTTAGAAATTAAATATTATGGTATATTGTAATTTAAATTAAAATTTCCAATTTAGCATTGAAGTATACACTTACTCAATATATGGATCGACTTCTCTACAGTTCATTAGGATGTAATAATGTGCTGCATTATACTCATATCGCTAAGATTTCTTAACTTCTGCCCACCAAATGAACGGCCGATAGCTTTAAAAATTGATATTCTACCGTCATTAGCTTCTCCCTCATCCACACATACGTCATCGTTACGACCATGATTTTGGCTCCTCGTGTGGATGTGACCCTCAAAGTAATGTGAGGCAAAAGCTGAAACTTCTTCGACCAAGTATGCATTGCATATAGAACCTTCAACCCTTGCTTTATTACGCACATTATTTTTTAACTTCTTAAGATACCTATATATATAGTTGAAACAAAAAATTAACCAATTTTCTTGCAATGAAATAATATTTGAAATGTCAACATATCTTAATGATGTATATATTTACCTCTCGAAAGGATACATCCAGCGATACTGCACGGGACCAGCTATGCTCGCTTCGTATGGCAAGTGAACCGGTAAATGCTCCATTGAGTCAAAAAAACTGGAAGGAAATATTCGCTCTAGCTTGAATAAAATAATTAAAATTTCCTCCTCAAGCCTTGCCATGGATGCAGAAGTAATGACTGCGGCAGATAACTCCTTGAAGAACAAGCTGAGCTCCGTCATTGCCTTTCAGACATGTTGCGGAAGCAACTCACGAAAAGCTATAGGTAATAACCGTTGCATGAAAACATGGCAGTCGTGACTCTTCATGCCAAACAACTTGAGCTTATGCATGTCCACACACCTACCGATATTTGAGGCATAACCATCTGGAAATTTTAACCCTCTAAGCCAGTTACATAAAACTTCTCGTGAATTTCTGTCAAGAGTGTAACAGGCTTTAGGATAGGTCCCATCGGCACTCCTTCTCAAATCACCTCTTCTGTAGTACTGATTATGTTCTTCTCTTGACTTTGTAGTATGTTTGTTTTTCCCGGGATGTTTAGCACCGTGTTAAATATGTTATCAAAGAAATTTTTCTCGATATGCATAACATCCAAGTTGTGCCGGATGAGATTTGTGCTCCAATAAGGCAAATCCCACAATATACTTCGCTTCTTCCAGTGATGTTCTTTACATATACGGCCATTTATTCTATCTGCATCCGGTTCCCATGCATACATCAACCCCAAATGCTCTATAGATCAAATATATCCGTGCCGGACCTAACCGGTTCGGTGAATTTTGTGACTACTTTGTTCTTCCGGAAGGTGATCAAGGCCTGTAAGGATGATTTGGGGGCAAGAACTTCCTATGGTTATCAAACCATGACTGCTTACCACTCTTCTACAATGTAAATGCATCCGAATCATACATGCAATGAGGGCATGCCAGACGTCCAGCAGTGCTCCAACCAGACAACATTGCATATGCCGGGAAATCACTTATTGTCCACATCAAAGCAGCTCTCATGATGAAATTCTGTTTCATAGAAATGTCATAGGCTACGACTCCTGTTTCCCACAACATTTTCAATTCGGCCATCAACGGTTGCAGAAAGACATCAATCTTTTCCTTTGGATTTGATGGTCCTGGAACCAAAACGGTTAAAAACATTGCAGTATCTTTCATGCACTTCCACGGAGGAAGGTTATATACAGTCAGTATCACAGGCCAACATGAATACTGTTGCCCCGCTTGACCAAATGGTTGGAAGCCATCGGTACAAAGACCTAATCTCACATTCCTTATATCTTCAGCGAAATCAGGATGATTTTCATTGAAATGCTTCCAAGCCTTTGAATCTGATGGATGCCGCATTTCATCCTCTTTAGATTCATGTTCGGCATGCCATCTCATATCAGCAGCTGTTGCCTCAGATCTGTATAATCTCTACAGGCGTGGGGTAAGAGGAAAGTAATGCATCCTCTTGTAAGGCACACTTTTCCTCCTACTTGTACTGGCTCCTCCTTCGCTGTTTTTGTACCTCGATTGCCCACAAATCTTACACCATTTCAGCTCTGAGTCTTCACCCCAAAATATCATACAATTGTTCAAGCAACAATCGATCTTATTTACTGGGAGCCCAAGCCCACGCAACTTTGTTGTGTAACTTCTTTGTTGCGTAAAAACTGTCTGCCGCAACATTGTCATTTGGCAAAATTTCTTTGATTAACCCAGCTACAGAATTGAACGCCTTTTCTGATAATCGATGTTCTGCCTTAATATTCAACATTCGAGCAGCTGTAGACAACTGGGAATGACCCTCACAACCAGGATACAATTCTTGATTTGCAGCATGCAACTTATCATAAAATTGCTGTGCATCTGGATTTGGTTCTTCCATAAATGTATTCTGATTGAATTCATTACCCGATGCATTCATCACCATTTGTTCATATGTGTTTAAATTCACAAATGGTTCATCTACGGAATTGACTCTTGTTGGCCTATAACAGCTGCTGGAATATCCTCTGGTTCACCATGACAGTACCAAACATAGTAATCAGGAACAAACCCCTTCTTACACAAATGCACCTTAACAGTTTCCACATCTCTGTAGGCTTTATTCTGACACCTGTGGAAGTTGCATGGGCACCTAATCCTAGGGCCATCCATCCAGTCAGGTTGGCTACATGCAAATGCGATAAATTCTTCCAATCCATTCAGAAAATCTGGATTAAGCAAGCCATCTTTTATCCTTGCATACATCCACGAGCGAGCCCCGCTCATTTTTGACCGACTTATACAAAGTCTGGTAAACCATTAAAGGAAACCACAAAATAAAACTATATTAGTATTACTAAATATATAACTAAATTATTTCTTGGTCACAACTAATGTTAATAACAACCATTTAAATCATTTATAACTAAACCACTTTTCTTTTAGGCAACTAAGGTCCCTACCATGCAAGGGCGAGCCACGGCTACGATCCTTGGCATGCTAGCAAGGACCGAGGCACAGGTTCATGGCTAATGGTAGGGCTTGAGTTCGGGTCGGGCCGCAAGGCGGTCCGTTTAATCATGAGACTTCACAAGCATTCAAGTGTCTTAAATTAATTCTACCTTCACTCCATGTCTATAAGGTAAGGCCCTATCCCATTCAAGAATATTTTTTGTGATATGTTATTCTGCTATTAATTATCATCGATCGGTTACATTGAAATTTTGGCAGCATTTTCCCATATGTTCTCCTAAATGTGTGGTATATAAGCCACACTAGGAGAACGTATGAGCAAATACAAACCGAAATCTCACCCAACGATGATTAATAGCAAACTAACATATCGCAAGAAATATTCCCAAACTGTCCACCAGGACAATTTGAGAATTTGCAAGACTAAGGCTTACAAATTCTCAAACGGGTCTAAAGGTTATAGTGCTGTGATTAATAGTATGGAAGTCCGAAGACAATCGAACTTATGCTTGTTATTCTTAACTTCTTGTCAATTATACATATATAGGAATAGTGTTCTATATATATAGTGACTGACTTCTTAAGATTATTGTGTCGAATACAAATGTTTGTGAAGACTAAAATATAAATCATTAAAACTACTAATTTCTAGGAATTGCATCACTAAGGCGTCGCAATATTTTTTTAATATTTTTAATTGATAAAAATAATAATTTATGACAATAATTGCGACGCATACAGTGCATCGCAATAATTTTTTAATATTTATTAATGATAATATTTATAATTTATGATAATAATTACGATGCATAATTTGCATCGCAATATTTTTTTAATATTTTTAATTAGATATATTTATTTAAAAAATATTGCGATGCAATTTATGCATCATAATATTATATTTCTTTTATTTATTAATACTAAAAAAAATCATATTTACTAAAAATAATTGCGATGCATACATTGCGTCGCAATATTTGTTTATTTTTTTTCTAAAATGCATCGCTACGGCATCGCAATATTTTTTTAATATTTATAAATGATAATATTTATAATTAATGATAATAATTGCGATGCAAAATTGCATCGCAATATTTTTTTTAAACTTTTTGATTACATATATTTATTTAAAAAACATTGCGATGCAACTTATGCGTCGCAATATTATATTTCTTTTATTTATTAATACTGATAAAAATTATATATACTAAAAATAATTGCGATGCATACATTGCGTCGCAATATTTTTTTTTTTTTTTTCTAAAATGCATCGCTACGGCATCGCAATAATTTTTTAATATTTATAAATAATAATATTTATAATTTATGATAATAATTGTGATGCAATTTTGCATCGTAATAATTTTTTAATTTTTTTAATTAGATATATTTATTTAAAAAACATTGCGATGCAAATTTTGCATCGCAATATTATATTTCTTTTATTTATTAATACTGATAAAAATCATATTTACTAAAAATAATTGCGACGCATACATTGCGTCGCAATATTTTTATTTTTTTTTCTAAGATGCATCGCTACGGCGTCGCAATAATTTTTTAATATTTATTAATGATAATATTTATAATTTATGATAATAATTGCGATGCAATATTGCATCACAATATTTTTTTTAAACTTTTTAATTACATATATTTATTTAAAAAACATTGCGATGCAACTTATGCGTCGCAATATTATATTTTTTTATTTATTAATACTGATAAAAATTATATTTACTAAAAATAATTGCGATGCATACATTGCGTCGCAATATTTGTTTATTTTTTTTTCTAAAAAGCGTTGCAATAATTGCGACGATCCGACGGTTGCGATCGATCCAAGCCATGATCGATCCCGGTCGGCGATGATCCGACGGTTGCGATCGACCCAAGCCATGATCGATCTCGGTCGGCGTCGACCTATCTCGGACCGTCGCGATCGATCGGATCGGCGACATCCGACGGTTGCGATCGATCGAAGCCATGATCGATCCAGGTCGGCGACGATCCGACGGTACTTGCGATCGATCGAAGCCATGATCGATCCCGGTCGGCGATGATCCGATGGTTGCGATCGATCCAAGCCATGATCGATCCCGATCGGCGATGATCTGACGTTGCAATCGACCCAAGCCATGATCGATCCCGGTCGGCGTCGATCTATCTCGTACCATCGCGATCGATCGGATCGGCGATGATCCGACGGTACTTGCGATCGATCGAAGCCATGATCGATCCCGGTCGGCGATGATCTGACGGTTGCGATCGATCCAAGCCATGATCGATCCCGGTCGGCGATGATCCGACGGTTGCGATCGACCCAAGCCATGATCGATCCCGATCGGTGATGTTCCGACGGTTGCGATCGACCCAAGCCATGATCGATCCCGTCGGCGTCGACCTATCTCGTACCATCGCGATCGATCGGATCGGCGATGATCCGATGGTACTTGCGATCGATCGAAGCCATGATCGATCCCGGTCGGCGATGATCCGACGGTTGCGATCGATCCAAGCCATGATCGATCTCGGTCGGCGATGATCCGACGGTTGCGATCGACCCAAGCCATGATCGATCCCGATCGGCGATGACCTATCTCGGACCATCGCGATCGATCGGATCGGCGACGATCTAACGGTTGCGATCGATCCAAGCCATGATCGATCCCGGTCGGCGACGATCCGATGGTTGTGATCGATCCAAGCCATGATCGATCCCGTCGGCGATGACCTCTCTCGGACCGTGGCGATCGATCGGATCGGCGACGATCCGACGGTTGCGATCGATCGAAGCCATGATCGATCCTGGTCGGCGATGATCTGACGGTTGCGATCGACCCAAGCCATGATCGATCCCGGTCGGTGTCGACCTATCTCGTACCATCGCGATCGATCGGATCGGCGATGATCCGATGGTACTTGCGATCGATCGAAGCCATGATCGATCTCGTCGGCGATGATCCGACGGTTGCGATCGATCCAACGATGTTCCGACGGTTGCGATCGACCCAAGCCATGATCGATTCCGGTCGGCATCGACCTATCTTGTACCATCGCGATCGATCGGATCGGCGACGATACGATGGTACTTGCGATCGATCGAAGCCATGATCGATCCTGATTGGCGATGATCCGACGGTTGCGATCGATCCAAGCCATGATCGATCCCGGTCGGCAATGATCCGACGGTTGCGATCACCCAAGCCATGATCGATCTCAATCGGCGTCGACCTATCTCGTACCATCGCGATCGATCGGATCGGCGATGATCCGATGGTACTTGCGATCGATCGAAGCCATGATCGATCCCGGTCGGCGATGATCCGATTGCGATCGATCCAAGCCATGATCGATCCCGGCGACGGATCGATCGGATCGGCGATGATCGATCGATCCCAATCGCCATGATCCGATCTCGGTGATCGATCCATCGATGATCCGATTGATCGATCTGATCGATCTCGTCGGCGATGGCCTCTCTCGGACCGTGGCGATCGATCGGATCGGCGACGATCCGATGGTTGCGATCGATCGAAGCCATGATCGATCCTGGTCGGCGATGATCGACGGTTGCGATCGACCCAAGCCATGATCGATCCCGATCGGCATCGACCTATCTCGGACCGTCGCAATCGATCGGATCGGCGACGATCCGACGGTACTTGCGATCGATCAAAGCCATGATCGATCCCGATTGACGACTACCGATCTCGGACTGTCACGATCGATCGGATCGGTGACGATCCGATGGTTGCGATCGATCGAAGCCATGATCGATCTCGATCGGCGATGATCCGACGGTTGCCATCGATCCAAGCCATGATCGATCCCGATCGGCGATGAGCGATCTCGGACCGTCGCGATCGATCCGATCGGCGACAACCCGACGGTTGCGATCGATCGAAGCCATGATCGATCACGGTCGATGACGACCGATCTCGGATATTATTAATTTTTAATTATATTTTCTAATTTATATATTGATGCTGCTTTGATTCCTAAGCAGTTCTTTGTTACTTGAACTTTTACATATATGTTTTTTTTTTCGTTCAAAAAAGAAGGATGCATTGGATTCTAATCTAACAAAACATAACATATTTAGAGGTAATGCATTTTGAATGTAAAAAATCTATACTTTTAGATGTACAATTTGAAATATGAAGCTTATTTGTGTCAAACTTTAACTTATTTATACAATATAAAACTTACTTATTTTAGATTTTATTTTCTTTCATCAATCCAAATTTCAATATGAAACTCAATCCAAACCTAATTTTTAATAATAAAATTAAGATTAAAATTTTACAAATAAAATTAAGATTAATATTTTACAAATAAAATTAAAAAATATAAATTTCATAAGTTGAGTTCCATTTATACTCCTCCATCTCCATGATTATGAAACGTTCGCTACAAAACCTTATAGTCCAATAATAAGACAACGACATGCAAATAGGTGCGCTATCATTCCACCCAACAAAGTTGGTTAAAATATATGCACAACAATTAATGAACAACAAGCAAACGAGGAACGAATAAGAGGCAAAAAAAAAAATTACTAAGATAATTCATAAAAAAATACACTACACTACAAAATCAAACATAAAAAATCAAGCAAAAAGCTAAAGAAAAGGGCATAAAAAGCAATTAGAACTTAGTAGTAGATTGATATTGCGCTTGTCTGACAATGCCCTTAAAAAGCAGATTGTGGCATAGGTTGTAGAGCAAACGAATAAATGGGAGACATACACCTTTGGATAAGGTTCATCTCACTCTGGGAAGGAATCATAGTTGATGGTAGACGATATAGAGATCTGCACAAAATTGGTTCGCCATCACTATTGCAGATCGCCCCCATGCTTCAAGCCCGACTTGCCTCGATCTGATGTAGAGAAATACAATAATCATAACAAAAAACTAACAGAAACCAAGCCTAAACCACCACACATAATTGCCACCAACATGAGACCCCCATTGCATACAATGACTCAAACATAATCTAACACATTACATCAAAATATAGATCCTTTTCTTCAAAAGTCACAAACTATATCACATAACATATCAAAGAAAAAGAAGAAATTTGGCACAAAGATGACAAAGACCTCTCATTGGATCGATGGGAAAATTAACATCATAATTGCAAAGCCGATACTTGCGATCGTGAAAGTAAAACATTTTCAAGGCAGATAAAACGATTGCATACCCGATAATCATGATCATGAAAGTAACATAATTTCAAGACATAGTTCGCATCATATCAGAATCCCAAATTAATTATTTGCAGTAATTGCAGAGGATAATTCAATTTTGTTGGATTCCTTTATAATGCATGAACAAACTAAATAAATTATAAGTTAAACAGAAGCACCCCATTTATTTTTTCATTGAAAAATAAATGCAATGAAACGTGGGCCGAGGTCCGCAAGATTAGCGATGCGTCAAGGCGTTGCATTATTAATTAATAATATATTTTTTAAATCGCTATTTAATTATGCATACATGAACATCGCTAATTGGTGATGAAAATATTACGTACGTTGCTACGTTTAGTGATGTTTTTGGGATGTTATTATGATTGTTAAAAGATTACTCTTTCTAACTAAAGACCTGATCGAGATTGGAACTGTTAACATACCGAAAAGAAGGTGGATTGGCATCAAAGGTCACCTTTGGCTAACAGGACCCAGCTCTTGCCAACAGTGCTCGCATGGCAAAAGAGGCGTTCCTATCCTGATCTTGCTTCCGACTTTCTATACGGCTGTGTAAAGTTGCTTTGTTTTTGTAGGATTTCTCTTGACTTGATCGTGTTGGGTGCGGTCCAAAAGTATGCCGGTCAGATGCACCACTGCTCCTTGTGGTAGAGGTTGCTGAACTTTGTGTAATCAATCACATCCTCATTGCGATGCTTTTTATATCTTCATTTATCCACTTATCCGTTCTAGTTGTCTCTTTGTACCTTGAGCTAGCTATAATTTATCAACAAGATCAATTTGATAATAAGAGAAGATCAACTATATAAATATATCAAATCTAGTAACCAAAAAATCTTTATTGTTACAATTGTAGACCATGGAAGGCTTGCAGCTGGATTTAAAGTACGAATGACGTGGAAATTAGTCCCACACGTCTTAAAAAAACATAAATAAAGAAAGAAAAAATAGACTACGCTAATTTTTTTTTTTTTCCTCTGGTTATACACGGTCAACGAAAGGAAGAGAAAAGGATAGACTACGTTACGGTCAAAACTCTTAAGCTCCTTCGCCTGTTCTTAATACTCCGCTTACCTTTTGGTCTTTAGCGTATAATTATCAATAATTAAGTGCCCATTTGGTTCCCGTCATTCCCTTTACGCATTCATTGAGTTCCATATCTCTCACATGCTGCAACCGTCAACCCAGCAATCATATCACATTTATCGATAGACTAGGCTTCAGTTCAAAGCCATCACAACTAATTTCATCTAGACTATTAAAACTTTTAAAATTTAGTTAAATTTAGCTTGATTTTGAATTATTAAGATGATCATGATAAACATGCTCTGCTCATTTCAAAACTAAGCTTGATAAATGATCCTTCCGTCTATGCATGCGTTGACCTTATCTAGAACCTGGCCCAGATAACCAGTTACAATTCGTTGCCGTGAAAATAGTAAATCCTAACGATGGCCGCCGGAGAGATCCCTTCTGAGCGATCGATTGGTGATAGATGATGCGATCTAGATGGTTGCAGGCAAACAAATTAACGCAGAGAGGGGAATAAAGAGACACCAAAAAGGGGAGAACCCGGGTAATAAGACAACCCCCGTGCGATCTCCCCCAACAAACCAAAAACAAAAAATTTTATTAGGGTCGGTGACCTGCCATGCGAGCGCACCCAACATGGCAAAGGTCGGTATGACAACAAGAGAGATAAACATACCCCTCAACATCTACAAGAGATGAGATCCATCGATAGTCTCACCTTTTACATCCTAATCAAGAAAGATGAAGTCGTCCGCAATGATCACCACAATGGCACGCGCCTGATCAGCCCAGATTTTTCGTAGAAACTGGGACGGAGGACTCAGATGCATGAATATTTGTAGGAAGTACTGGGATGGGTGACCTTGGCGCATGAAGCTGATTCGTAGATATTGGGGCAGGAGCCTCGTGCGCATGAGGATTTGTTGAGACTGGGATCGGCCTCTCATGTGCGCTGGGATTTGCAGAAACCGGGTCTCTTGTACCTCTTCCCTCGCCAGCAAAGAAGAAACCGCTTCTTCCTTCACAAGCATTAATGTCGTCGGGCTGAACAACTGCTGATTTCTTCTCCTCCAGTGCACCGGGACTTTGAACTGCTGACCGATGTTGGGAAGTTCCCTCTCGATAGGCTTCAGAAGCTGTCTCCGATTCAGAGAGAAGAACGATCCTTTTCGCGCCCATCATAGACCTGCTGCCAAAAAAGAAAGAATAACTAACCTGAAAGGAATAAAACCACAAAACACAAACAAATTTGGTAGATTCACAAAGATCTAAGATGTATGAAACAAAAGGTGCCGAAAAAATGCAGAAGTTCAATAAAACAAATGAAATATATCGCAAAAAACTGTTTCCCCTTTACAAAAATCATTAGATGGCATCGATATTTGCCATCGAGAGAAATATCAAGACAGAACAAGAACCGTGATCAAAGATCACAAAAACTCAAAAAATAGGATACCAAAGGAAATATAAAGAATAAAATCACATATCCGTGCAGAGATCACAAACAAAGACCATGCCAGAAACATCCACAGAGCCGCAGATCGATCAACCTACAAAGAAAAACCAAGCCAAACATACAAAAATATTTTTCATAAAAATCGAACGCTAAAAAATGTTGAACGCCACCGCTCGGGCTAAGGACGGGTTTAGTATTTATTGATTAAGGGCCTGTTTGGATGGAAGGAAATCAAGAGGAAGGAAAGGAAAAGAAGAGAAGGAAAAAAATCATAAGTTTTTTTTGTTTGGAAAGAGGGTGAAAGAAAAAGTGGAAAGAAAATTGTTAATCCCTAAATTGGAGGTAAACTAAGGGAAGAAAAAAAGTTTTATGGAAGACCAAAATATCATTCCTGAGGTATAATTGTCACCTGATTCTTTTCCTTTTTTTTTTCTTCCTTTTCTCAATTAAGAGAAAGAGAACAATCCTACCTTCCCTTCCTTTCCCTTTCATCCCTTTACTTCTTTTCTCTTTCCTTCCTTTCCCTCTAAAGATCCAAATATAGCCTGGAGCTATACTAGTTTGACGCGCTTGGATGCATGTCTACAATTTCAATTCCAAAATGATTGAATGCGAGCTTGTTAGAGAATTAGATCTATGACCGACGACATTAGTAAATGCTTCAGTTGTCTACCCCACGGCTTGTGTGACTACATAGGTGTCAAAGGAAGAAAAAGACTACAATGTTTTGAAAATTAGATCGGACAACAAACTGGCTTAACATTTGGATCATCAATTGGATGAATAATATAATAATTAATTTTTAATTTAATAATATAAAATAATAAAATATAAATATAATTCAAATAAAAAATTAAAAAATCTAAAAACTGGGTTGAACTGATTCAAAATTTGGCCAATTCAATGGATTTTTTTTATTTTCATCGGATCATATAAAATCAACTTTAATAATAAAATCAAATGGCCGATCTGATCTAATTTTTAAAACATTGCTTAATTAAGACCCATGTTCACGGTGATAGGATGGGTGACCCACCCGTACTCCATCCCCATCTCACTCTCAACTTCCCATGCTTAGCGCATACCGGCTCATACCATCAAAGCAATCAATTTAGTATTCATCCTCAGCTTTATATAGAAAATGAACCATACTACATTTTGCCTATGTTTTTTTTTTCAAAAGTTATATTTATAAAAAAATATATATGACTTATAAATTGAGACAGCTTGTGCATATACACTCTCTCTAATATATATAGAACTGGATTTAGTTATATTCGAATGCAATTAAACTTAAATTTGATCATCTTTCCCACTCTTTGATCCACATAGTTCATAAATTTTACAAATAAAAAATAGGAAAAAAATAAAATAGCTGTGACCTGGTTCAGGCCGGTTGACCGCGTTATTCGGGTCTCTTACATATCCGATTTTATGTTAGAATCGGACCGACTTGACCTTTGGGTCTTGGTTCAACCGGTTCAACCGGCCGGTTTGGTCCAATTTTAACAACTATGCATGTAATGTTTAATTCCTTCAACAATAATACAGATTAGTCTTGAGTTATCTTAGAATTGGGTCTCATTTGTGTTACGGATTGGGCCACAGGGGTTCTTGGCTGATCTTAGCCCCGCTAGTGCCACCAATCCAGGCCCCACATTCACCTTCCTCAGAGTTTAGTGGTTGTTTTTGTGGTGGATAGAATTTGGTGGCTTGTAATTATTGACACAACAGCTTTCAGAGAAGTGGGAAGCCCTACTCAGATGATTCAACGACAGTCCCTTGGAGGAATACCATCATGAAGGGTAAGGCAACCTGGATTCATAATTTTTGATTATCTATTGTTCGAGGAAATGCCTGAGAGAACTCACCAGCAGAGCTTCATGGGCGGCTAGGGGCGACCTTGTGCCTGGCTTCATCGTAATGTCCGTATGAATCCCGTCCCTCAGTGCCAACACAGGACCATCCAGAAACCTCAACTTCTCATTCAATTCCATTTTTTTCCGGCATTTGGTGGGTACCGACCGGTTTCAAATTCTTTTTTGGCTTGAGTAGCTGGGAAGGCTCCCCCTCGAACTCATCCACGACAGCATGAAATACTGATAGTAAGTACCCTTCATCTTTTAAGAAATGCCATGAGGACAAGGGGCAGAAATGAGATTTTGGTCAGTTCTATGCTCGATTTATTTGTCCGAAGTTGACGCAGGCTCTTCCATCCTAGTCCTAGCTGGTTTTGAAACCAGTTGGGAGACAATTTTGTCTCCACAACTACTATCTTAGGCCATCAAATGTTCCATTGGTTTATCAAGTGAGAATTTCAGTAAATTTTATTTGGATTTTTTGATATTATATGAGTGTCTAAAATCTTTTTGAAACATTAAATTTCATGCAGACGTAACTACAATGTTTTGAAAATTGGATCGGACAACGAACCGACTTAACATTTGGATCGTGGGTCAATCGGATCGAATAATATTATAATTAATTTTAATTTAATAATATAAAATAATAAAAATATAAATATAATTCAAATAAAAAAATTAAAAAAATCTAATAACTAGGTTGAACCGATTCAAAATTTGGCCAATTCAATGGATTTTTTTGATTTTCATCGAATCATATAAAATCAACTTTAATAATAAAATCGAAATGGCCGATCCGATCTAATTTTTAAAACATTGCTTAATTAAGACCCATGTTCACGGTGATAGCTCCAAAATGTTTGAGAACAGGCTTGCAACATCATATCCTCCAATGCTTTCACTTGAAATTTTCTTCTGTAAAATTCAATATCACAAGTCAGTTATCAATTTTCCATTTCCATCCTGTATTCCTATACAATTATAGTCATCGAGTCCATGATACGGAAGCCTTTTAAAGATATGGCTTACGTTCAAGCCACAACCACGCATTCTAAGAATACATGCGTTAGGAAGAATGGCTTTCCTCCATGAAGTCACAAACAAGCGATGTCTGACATGCACCCCCGCAAAATCCACCCCACAACAGAAACTACAAGAATTAATGGAAATGAGTCCCTTCGAAGTGAGGTCCAGTCACCAGAATTTACTGCAGTAGATGTCTTCTGTCTTAAGCTACACTCCAACACTCCAATCATTTGATTTTTCATTTCTTTTATTGGACTAGAGAAGTTGCACCCCTTTCCTTTAGATGGTGCTCACCTCATAGACGTTTAGGGCAGTTTCAGTCCAATACCAAGGTTGGAGGATTTTAGTGGCTTATCAAAAGTTTGCTCAGTTTCTTGCTTACACAAAAAGCCCTATGCTTGATTTCAAAATGAATCTACTTGGATGTTGAAGCTGCTAGGCGGTGCCACTGCCTTTGGGACAGTATGGAAGGAACATGTAAAGAAAAGTAAACATGTAAAGGAGAGCATGTGCAGAATTGATTGCCAAAAACAAGTAAAGGAGGATGAGCTTACTGATTTCCAACATGAAAGCTTGTAATATATCAGCAATACTTCAAACAGAGGGCGAAATGATGAGAAAAATTATTTAGACATTTGAGGCAAATTCAAGAAAATCCTCACATAAGAAAGAAGTAAACCAAGAAGGAAAGAACTTACTCCTTCAGGGTGAAATTCAGATGCATGAGAACCACAAGATCAACAATATTAGCAGTAGCAAGAACAAACATGACATTGATGTTTAGAGATCTAAATTGAAATAGTATTTTGGTTGCAAACTTTGGATCATTATGAAGTCAAGTAGAAGCCTCTACTAACCTAAATTCAATAATAATGGTGTTAGGGCTGCTTAATCTTGAAATACTAATACATAGGAATAAAGTTTTAAATTTCGTGAGATGGGATCATCGTGGTTTTTTCATGGAATAAGACACCCCACCATCTCATCTCATCTCAACACTTGGAATGGAAGGCATCCCAAAACATGCCGATTGAGACGGTGGGACAATGGTAGGATGGTCCCTTCCCAACACCAGGACAGCAACCCCTCCTAACGTCTCACAGGATGTCCTACCAAAATCTAAAACTCTACATAGGACTATAGCCTCTAATTTAACTGAAAAGAGGACCCACAAAAACCGTCAAAATATTCCAACTCCTATTTTTCTTCTCTTTATGAACCTGACACTCGATATGCAACATGACGGTTATAAAGAAGCTTGCCCATAACTTATCCATCTAGCATAAGGAAACCTAAACAATCAATATGCAAAATGTTTCAAAATTAACGAGAATGGACTCTATTCATCAAGTTAGAACTATAGGGACCTCACTACAGTTTCACAGAGAGAGCAGAAGCAGATAAGCAAGTAAAGAGTCTTAGGGATATGGACTGCTCGAACTTTATCATTAGTTGAAACAATGTTAGAGGTACAAGACCATAATCGAGATCAGTGATGAAAAGTTCTCTCAAGACACCCACTAACAATAAGGGAGCACACTAATTATCCTTTATAATGAAGTAATAAATTGATGACTAATGTGCATTAATAGACCTCAGAAGGTTTCTATAGACGCTAAAAATTCAATTTGGCATAGTCTTGAGTTGAAATAGATAATATAGCCCCGGCTATCAATCACAGGACCAAAACGAATTCCTTTCACGTGCTCTAGATCGAACTCAATTTGAACTAAGTAGCCCGTATAGCCACTATGCAGTCAAGAACCCCTAGAACTGTCTTCATCAACACCCACAATGCCGGTTCTCTTCAAAACCTCATCCAATAATCAAATTTTACAGCACAAAAAGTTTGAAACACCAATCACAGGCAATCCCAAGAACGTAAAACAATGATAACGACCAAAACCCAAAAAATCCACATCAAGATAACAATTTTTAACAAGGATGCAATAGGAGCTAGCGAAAGAAAGATTGAGATGAAACGGCTAGTGTGCTTGAAAGAATCAACGATTATCGGAATCGAAAGATGCCAGTTTCTTAAAAGAATCGCAGTTTCAGTCATCGGGTTTTGTTAGTCTGATCAAGAACTCACTGGATCGAAAGAGAACCGCGTGGAGAGAGCGTGAAGAATGGCTTTGTTCCGATTGGAAGCCTTCGACTCCATCGCTGCCGTCATCTCTCGCCCTCCAATGGCGGGTGTCTACTGCGGCTTTGCGGTCGGGGGCGAAAACCCTGCACGGAAGGGATGCCCTAGATGGAAGCGAGAAAAAATATATGAGAAAAAAAAAAACTGGATCAAGTCTATTTCACACTATATTCGGTCCAATATGGGTTGGATGGGTTCGTTGCTTCGCACCCATCATTTACTAGAGAGATCTCATATTGTATAAATAAAAAACATTAATTGAATTAAATAATAAATTTATATAGTGTAAGCTTAACTTTATTATATAATTTGTGTTATATATATAATACTTGATTTTTTTAAAGGATTAACTTTAATGAAATAAAAGAATTTTTTTATAACTAATGTAAGCTTAATTTTATCATATTATTTCTAAAAAACTTTTAAAATTTTTAAAAAATCATATAAATCAAAAATAAATTAAAAAATTATTCTTTGATGCAGAAATGTAAAAATTAAATATTTTTCTTTTGCACAAAGAATGCAATTCCATCTCACATTAGATTGAGACACATCTAAGTTGGATCTTGCATAAATCAAATTTGGTCTCATCATCTCAAATTAATCGTCATTGGAAAAGCTAAATTTCTTTTGCCCTTCAAAAATATTTACTAATAACGTAAATAATGAGTTTTCTAAGAAATAGGGGAAACACAAATATGAAATTTATAGTGCGTGCCTCTACTAACATACTCGATAAAAGAGACTTGTTTCGCCGTCCTTCGGTGCAGCAAGCATGCATCGCCTGCACAGATTGATCATCCATACGTGCTGACATACGTGCTCATTGGGCCACCGTACATACGTTGGTATGTACGGGCGGTCAATCCATGCGGTTAATACGTGCTTACTATACCGAAGAATAATGCAGCAAGACTTTTTCTATACTCGATATATTGGGGCCGTAAAAGGCCGAGAAAAGCTTGAAAATGCTTTGCTAACGTAGCCTGCTTCTTCTTTAGTGACTTATGTTGACCGATCCAACCATCACATTTAGATTAAAGTGGGTCTTGTCGAGACGTTCAAAATGTTCTCAAGAAGATTGCATGCAATTTTGGCTGAAAAATGATGATTACCTGGCTTTTTTCCCTCTAGCTTTCTCTTATCCAAGATTTGAATTGGGCTATGAATGGGTCCGGCCAACCTAGTCGCCCAAAGATAGTGCGGTAAAAAGCTTAATAGATGTTTTAAGAAAAAGACTTGCTGCACCTAAGGGCATAGTTGTTAGATCTGGTCCGAACATTGACCCGACTAAGGGCTCAGATCATCGGATCATTGGTTCAACCATCTGGTTACCGATTAAACCATCAATTAATTATTTTAATATAAAAATATATTTATATTAATAAAAATTATTTTTTAATAAAAAAATTAAGTTTAACATGATAATAAAACCCGTAATCTCATCCGATTTAGACTGGGTTGACCGATTCATGAGTGAATCGAATGGGTTGACCAAATTTTTTCAGATTACTTACACATCCAATTTTATGTTAGAACCGGATCGGCTTGGCCTCCGGGTTTCGGTTCAACCGGTCCAACCAATCGGTTCGGTCCAGTTGATATGAACCTCGCCAACAAGGCGACGAAACCCAATACCAAATATGGAATCAAGCCCCAAAATTTGTTGAGCCCTGACCCGTTACCTAGCAAGATAAGAACCAAAGACCACGGATAGGAAGACACCACACCTAGAATCTCAAGAACGCTTAAGAACTCTAGATGATAAGTCGGTTGTTTGAATGCCACAAAAATTAACTTGATAAATTCAAGAGTCTTCTCAAGAAAATAAGAAGAACACAAAAACCTTACAAACTCATCAATAATAATCTGCAAATAAAACCAAAGGGTTTACAATATATAGGAGTCGAATTTCAACTCTACTAAGGACCCAACGCATGCTAACTTGGAAATCCATAATGGCATTTTCCAAGCTGAAATTAATCCTCAAAATGGCTGAAAATATTAAAAAATAATAAATAAGATAACTCGAAAAGTCATCCCTCAAAAGGTGCCCACAAATTACATATATGGCGCCCACAAATAAGAAGGTATGCCGAAATTATGAATCTGACAAGTTGACCTTCAAGAATGGCTAGAAAACGTGTTCATCTCAAGGGAAATCTTCTAAAGCCTTAATCATGTTGACCAAACACTCTTGGATTTGTTTTGGACTCTTGTCAGGTCTCCTTATGTAAGCCACTTTGCCAACTTGCTGAACTAGCCCATTTAAAGCTTCCTTAAAATGCTTGGCTTTAAGTCTTGTAATTGGCCCACTTGGAAGAGACAAAAGATCACGAGAATGCCAATCATGCTTAAGTGTAGTTCCGTTTGCATCATTCACAAATGATATGAACCTCGCCGATAAGGTGACAAAACCCGATACCAAATCTAAAATCAAACCCCAAAATCTTGAAGGCACAAGTTTGTTGAGCCCTAATCCGTTACCTAGCAAGATAAGAACCAAAGACCACGGATAGGAAGATGCCACACCTAGAATCTTAAGAATGCTCAAGAACTCTAGATAATAAATCGGTTGTTTGAACGCCAAAAGAATTAACTTAATAAGTTCAAGAGTCTTCTCAAGAAAATGAGAAGAACACAAAAATCTAACAAACTCATCAATATTAATCTGTAAATAAAATCAAAGGGTTTATAATATATAGGAGTCCAATTTTATCTCTACTAAGGACCCAATGCATGCTAACTTGAAAATCCATAATGGTATTTTCCAAGTTGAAATTAATCCCCAAAATGGCTAAAAATATTCAAAAATAACATATAAGGTAACTAGAAAAGTCATCCCTCAAAAGATGCCCACAAATTACATATATGGTATCTACAAATAGGAAGGTATGCCAAAATTACGAATCTGACAAGTTGGCCTCCAAGAATGGCTAGAAAACATGTTCATTTCAAGGAAAATCTTCTAGTGCCTTAATCACGTTGACCAAACACTCTTGGGTTTATTTTGGACTCGGGTCTCCATGTGTAAGCCACTTCCCCAACTTGCTGAACTAGCCCATTTAAAGCTTCCTTGAAATGCTTGGCTCTAAGTTTTGTAATTGACCCGCTTGGAAGAGACAAAGGATCCCCCTCTTGGAAAGAATTTGTCCTCAAATCATCACCTACATCGAAAGGAGATAAGTCAGAAACATTAAAGCTAGCACTAACACTATACTCACCTGGTAGATCAAGTTTATAGGCATTGTTATTGATGCGTTCCACCACTTGAAACGGTCCATCACTGTAGGTTAATATATTTGTAGGCTATATGCATGCATTTTAAAATTTTCTAAAATGTATATGCAATGGAAGCAATAAAATATTGGATCTAATCCAATATCAGCCTACAACAGATCATGATATAAAAATTATATATATAAAGGTATAAAAGAAAAGTATACAGATCAAATCTGTGTAAATACAAATAGAATAGATCATATCTATGTTTTTGATCTAGTGCTTTAAATCATATCTAAGTCATTAGTAACTATAAAATCTCTTACCTTTGGATGCTTAATGACTCTTGCAGCAATGAAAGGCGGTAGAAGGTAGTACTTTTGCGAGCCACACAAAGGTGTATGGCCTCTATAGGTGATCCATACCGGGGTTCTGATCCTAACCAGCCTCTTCGAAGTGCTAGCTCCTCTTTAAGGCTTTGATGACTAGGTTTCTTCTTTTCAACATCAGGGTGCTTGGAGTTGTAAAAGAACATGGAGGATGAATTTTGATGGAGAAAATCTAAAGGAAACCCTTTCTTTCTCTTTCCTAAGACCTAGCTTAATTGCCAGGATCTCTACACCCCAAAATCCTTCTTCTCGCCTTTTTTTTATAACAAAAAACCATCCCTTTTAATACCCATCATCAGCCCCATAAAATGGAAACTGTGAAGAGAAAAAGGGGAGGAAGATAAGAAAGAAATCCTTCTTCTTCTTTTTCAGCCAAAAATCACCCATTTTAACACCAATCACCAGTCTCATAAAAATGAAAACCATGGAGAGAAAAGGGATGAAAGATTAAAAAGAAATCCTTCCTCTTTCTTTTCAACTAAAAGTCACTCCTTTTAATGCTCATCATCAGCCCCATAAAATTGAAAGCCATAGAGAGAAAAGGGAAGGAAGATAAGGAATGGAGGTTAATTAGGAAGAGATCATCAACATCCTTTTTAAATTCAAATTTAAAATTTGAATTTAAAATTTAAATTCAAACTTGAATTTAAAAATTAATTTCAAATTCAAAATCATAATTTTGAACTCAAACGGGTAAGGAAGTTAACATTGGACTCAATTGAATCTAAATTGAACCCAAACCAAATCACATTTGATTTGACCCAAATTATCATAGCTCAATCAAATTGAGCTAGCCAGCAATCGTATTGCTAATTTAATCCTCCAATTAATTACTTATATTTAGTTTCTCAATCATCAAGTCATGTAGAATCCCCTATGGTGTGTGACCCCATAGATTTAAACACTAAGCCGATAGCACTGGAGCACTTTTAATACTAATCGAAGTCGCCATCTAGCAATGACACCCAACGTCCGAATAGGCCAAAGATTGCAGAGCAACAATTAAGAACCTCTATCATATTATTATTATATAATTTATCCTTTGACCCTCAATGCTCAAGATAACTTAGGGTTTAACTGCCAACCCTTAATCAACTCATCCATAAAGTGTCTCAACTTCACAAATCCTGTGACTTCTCGTAAGCATTACCCTGGCCAAGGTTTTACTAAATTAAAACATAGTGAGACATTCACTCCAAATATTTGAAGGGGTCAATCCCTTCTTGATTCATTCACTGCTCCACAAGTACTTGACTACACCCAGAAACCTTCTTTCACTGGATTAAAAATCTAGGTAGTCCGATACCAAAGTACAGTAGGTTGCTTGCAAGCTACCATGGTGATCTCAGGTCAGAGGGACACTTATATCCATATTCCTTTGCGAATATTTCTTGGTAGAAGAGCATTCCGCAGATTGATCACGTTCAGTCAGATGTCATACACCTCACCTGCATGTCATACCAGTGTCAACATACTCCTTGGTAAAGAGGACAACCAACCCATATGACATACAACGACCTATACTTGATACATAGTTGTCCTATAACTATATATCATTTGGTCGCAATCATTTTAAGAACTACTCAATAAACCCTCTCTTTATTAAATCGATTATGGTTCTAAGGACTCCATCATAAAAAAATTCTTTTCAGGAAAATGCAATATGATGAACCACCAAATAAACATTTTATTGATTAATAATTCACATATATTTACAACTTGCACAATCATCTACATGTTAGTTGATTGGCTTTAGGACACAATTCCCAACAATCCCCCCTTGGTAGGAGTTTAGAATGCCTTTGCTCCAAAAAACATTTTTTCTTAAGTGCAATGAAACCCAATCTCTTGATTCAAACACAACTTTCTCGCGGCTCTTATTGGCTTGATTTGCATATTGCTCAGTCCGCTGCTCAATATTTTGCCTTTGAGTTCCTTCGTCTCCTCGGGATTACTTCTATAGGCAGGTTGGTTTGAAATTATGGCACCAGGTATGAAGTCAATCTGATGTTCAATTCCTTGAATTGGTGGCAAACCGGATGGCACTTCTTTGGGAAAGATATCATCGAAATCCTGCAAAAGAGAAATAATGTTGCTCAGCAAAGAATCGACAAGATCATTAGTAGATAAAAAGGCCTACTTGTACAAGAGTACTATAAGGGGCTGATGAGAAATTAAAGCTCTCTTGATCTCACTTTTCTTTGCAATGAAATTGTATCTTTTCTCTCTTGCACACACTAAGGCTAAACTCTTTTCTCTCTCCTTTTCCCTCTTATTAACATTTTTCTCACTTTCCTTTTCTCTCTCTTTTTCTCTCTTTTTTTCTTTTCTCACATGTTCGGCCTACTCTCTTTTTCCTTTTCTTTCTTTTTTCTCGCTCTTTGCAACTTCAATTGGTCGTCAAGAATCTGTTTCGGAGTCATTGGCACAAGTGACATATGCTGCTTATTAATAGTGAAAGAGTATCTATTAGTGAGACCATCATGTGTAGCCCACCGATCGAATTGCCATGGTCTCTCCAACAAGATATGACATGCATGCATAGGGACAACATCACAAAGCACCTTGTCGTCATATTTTTCTATGGAAAATGCCACCATCACTTGTTTAGTTACCTTGATTTCTCCATAATCATTTAACTATTGAAGTCGGTAAGGTCTTGGATGCTTCAAAGTACGTAACACCAATTTCTCCACTAACTCGGTACTAACCACGTTCGTGCAACTCCCACCATCAATTATCATGCTGCAAACTTTGTTATTCACAAAACACCGAGTGTGAAACAAATTCTTCTACTAGTTACTTTCTTCTTTTACTTGCACACTAAGAGCTCGTCTTGCCACCAATGACTCACCAACTACAGTACATTCCCCATCATAGGCGTCTTCAAGAGGTGGCACGACATCTTCTTTTTCTTCTTCTTCATCTTTCGAAACGAGCTCTCCTTGTGGCGTAATCACCATTACCCTCTTATTCGGGCACTCACGAGCTAGGTGACCCCTACCTTGACATTTAAAACACTTAATGTCATGACTTTTAGTCGTAGTTAGCTCGGTATTACCTTGTTTCGGTGCAGCAACTTGTTTGGCATCTTTAGAGGGCTCAGTCCTCGGCTTGTATGATGAAAATTCATTCTGTTTAAGGGTTGATTTCCATGTATTTGGAGCAGCCGCATTTGATCCCCTCCTAATCAAGTTTCTTCTCCTCATTTGTTGCTCAATTTTGATGGCCATGTGCACCATGTCTTCTACTTCTACATAATGCTGCATCTTCACCCGATCATGGATTTCTGAGTTCAATCCTTGCAAGAACCTTGCCATAGTTGCCTCATGGTCCTCTTCCACATTGGCATGGATCATAGCAATCTTTATCTCCTTATGATACTCATCAACACTCCTACTACCTTGGGTGAGGCATTGAAGTTTTTTATACAACTCTCGATAGTAGTAGCTTGGGATGAACCGCTTGCGCATGATCGTTTTCATTCCTCCCACGTCTCCATGGGATGTTCTCTATTTCTCCTTCTTTCTTTTAGCAACTTATCCCACCAAACAATAGCATAGTCAGTGAATTCAATTACAGTAAGTTTTACCTTTTTTAACTCGGAATAATGGTGACAATCGAAGATCATCTCCATCCGCTTCTCCTATTCTAGATAAGCCTCAGGATTGCTTTTTCCTTGGAACGATAGAATCTTCACCCTCATGCTCCCCAGATTATCATCCCTTCTCGGCCTACATATTCTAGCTTCTCTATTTTCATAACCACACCCAAACATACCCCAAGTTTATATGTGGTTCTTCAAACTCCTCTAAACTATCATCATCTTCTATATCTCCCCATTGTCCACCAGGTGGTACATACCTAGGTTGCCTAATGGAATTATTTTGCCTCTGCCCCCTAGGTGTTTTCTCCTCCAACCTATCTATCCTTTTATGCAATGGTTCCAATTCATCTGTCTCATCTCCCCCATCAGCGCTTGTAATTGTAGGTTTGGATGGGTTCATTGTTGAATCTTCTCGGTTGAGTTTTCTTCTTGGTTGAGCGACATGCTTAAGATCAAGAAAACAGGATTAAGGAAACTCACTAGCACTCCCTCACGTGTTTCACTCACTAGATTTGGCTTTTGTTTTGATGTTCTCTGTTGCCTTTTTCCATTCTTTTGTGTCTTCTTAGATTCTTAATCAGACTCAAGGAACGACCAAGAATCAAGCAGTAATTCAAATTGAGAATTCAACCAACCAACCACAAGAGTAAAAAAAAGTCAAAAAAAAAACTTCAAAAGAAAGCAAAAAACATCTGCCAAAAGGAATAAGAACAAACAAAGTAGATTTGTTTAAAGAAGAAAACAACTTGCCATAAATAAAGGCCTTCCAAAAGAAATAAGACAAACAGAGAATATTTGTTTAAGTAAGGAAACAACTTGCCTAAAGGCCTTCCAAAAGGAACAAGACAAACAAAATGGATGTGTTTAAAAGAGAAAACAACTTGCCATAATTGCTCCTCAATCACTAATCCCCCTTTCTTTTTTATGAAGCATTCATTTAACTTCTTAGAATGATCAAAATCATTCAAAATTCATGCTAAAATGTCGTAAAAGAATGCACCTCAATAAAGCAACTTTTTAACTCCTGTTCAACTTTCCCTTTTTTGTTATTCCTTCTTTCTTCCTTACTTACTTCTTTTCTTTGTTTTTATTTTATTTTTAACTCAAACTCAACACAATAGGATTAAGAATATAAGAACAAAAGAAACATAATAGAACAAAGAACAAGAAAATGTATAAAGGAATAAGAAAGGAATGAAACAAGAACAAAGATAACACGAAACAAGATTTAACCTTTTGACTGTTAACCCAATTAATGATTTTAATGGATAACAAAAACCACATGAATATGTATATTCCTTGTGTTACTAATGATTTTGATTAAGTATTTTAGAAATTTAAATGGTTAATCAATCAAAATTAAAAAAAAATTAAGTTTGATCCTATGTCTAGTGTTGAGTGTCAAGTTTCAGCATTTAGAGCTGACCCCAGAAGTCTAAGAGCTGACTCTGGAGCATATCGGAACAGTTTGACACTTTCGGCATGCAGTAGAGCTGACTCCACTAGAAAGACAAAAAGTTCTCAATTCTGCATCGAGCTAGAGCTGACTCCTGCAGAGATTAGAGCCGACTCCATCGATTATACATAGTGTATTTTTCGGGGCTTTAGTCGAGCCGGCTCCCGTATTTCCTAGAGTCGACTCTCGCACTTAAAGGTGTCGACCCCTCGAAAAGCCAGAGCCAACTCCACGACGGATAGAAGTTCATGTTTCGCACATCTCGTGTTAGAGCTGACTCCAAGTTTGCTGGAGCCGACTCCAACCTATCAGGGGCGGACTCTAGAGGTATCAGAGATGACTCCAAACTTTGACATTTCTCCAATGGATTTCAATGGCTCTTTCCTTTTTCGTGCTAAACTCATTCTCAAGCATTTTTAACGGCTAGTTTTCTTCTAAAAGAGAATTAAAAGGAGGTTATAAATAAGGGCCAAGGAACTGTTTTGAAAAAAAAAAAGAACACAAGAGAGAAAACAAAAAGAAAAAAGCCCAAATTCGAAATCCCTCTTATTTGAAACTAAGATTAAGAAAATCCAAAGCATTCGTAGGCCAATCTTGAAGGATTTTCACCAAATCAAAAGGAGAAGAAGAGAGCCCTAGTTCTTCAAAAGCCTCTACATCAAAGATTCTTTCAAAGCTTCAATCTTAACCTAAGAAAGATCATTTCTAAGGAAAAGAAGAAAGAAGAAAAACCCAACTTCAGAAATCTCCTAATCAGTCTCTTCTATTTCTAATTTCATTATATTATCTTATTTTCTCATTTGAGGAGCTTTATATCTGTTGTAATCTTTTCTCTATTACATTTACTTATTGATTCAATCAGGGGATTGAATCAAGGAAGACAGTTTGGCCTTATTCAAGCTAGGAGGCTTGTGATAGATTTTGTGTTGGTGATCCTGTGAAAACCAGCTGAGTTTGTTGTGATCCCATTGTAAAACAACAAGTTTGAGTTGTAAGCTTGTAAAACAACTCTGCTGTAATCAGGGTGATTATAGTGTGGGCCCAAGAGTTTCTTGGGAGTGGATGTAGGTGTAGCTAACACTGAACCACTATAAATTTCTTATGTTTATCATGCTTTGTCTCTCTTTCTCTCTACTCTATTTGTTATATTCTGCTTTGCTCTCTTAGCATTACTCTCACTACATTCTTTTTGTGCAATACTTTGAGAAATAGTTTTTAAGCTTTGAAATTTTTAAGAACCCAATTCACCTCCCCCTCTTGGGTTGCCATTTGGGCCAACATTGATGCTAATTTTTTTTTGGATATCAATAAAATAAGAATTAAAAGGATAGCCAAACTTGCCTTAGAATCAGGTTCTGATACCAAATGATATGAACCTCGCCGACAAGGCAATGAAATCCGATACTAAATCTGGAATCAAACCCCAAAATTTTTAAGGTACAAGTTTGTTGAGCTCTAATCTGTTACCTAACAAGATAAGAACCAAAGATCATAGATAGAAAGACGCCACACCTAGAATCTCAAGAACGCTCAAGAACTCTAGACGATATGTCGGTTGTTTGAACGCCATAAGAATTAACTTAATAAGTTCAATAGTCTTCTCAAGAAAATAAGAAGAACACAAAAACCTTACAAACTCATCAATAATAATCTGCAAATAAAACCAAAGGGTTTACAATATATAGAGTCGAATTTCAACTCTACTAAGGACCCAATGCAAGCTAACTTGAAAATCCATAATGGCATTTTTGAAGCTGAAATTAATCCCCAAAATGACTAAAAATATTCAAAAATAACATATAAGGTAACTAGAAAAGTCATTCCTCAAAAGGTGCCCATAAATTACATATATGGAGTCCACAAATAAGAAGGTATGCCAAAATTACGAATCTGATAAGTTGGCCTTCAAGAATGGCTAGAAAACGTGTTCATTTTAAGAAAAAACTTCTAGAGCCTTAATCACGTTGACCAAACACTCTTGGATTTGTTTTGGACTCTTATCGGGCCTCCATGTGTAAGCCACTTTGCTAACTTGCTGAACTAGCCCATTTAAAGCTTCCTTTAAATGCTTAGCTCTAACTCTAAGTTTTGTAATTGGCCCGCTTGAAAGAGACAAAGGATCACGAGAATGCCAATTATGCTTGAGTGTAGCTCCGTTTGCATCACCGGTTCTGACACTATGTCTAAGGGCGGTGCAGCAAGCGCGCATCGAGCGCACGGATTGGCTGTACACCTGTGCTGCCACTATGCCGAGACCCAATGGGCCTTGTTGCGCATCGCACGTACGGTGGCAAGGGCATGCGGCCAATTCGCATGCAAAAATATATCATAATCTAGTAACAAAAAAATTTTTATCCTTATGCATGGCCACATGCGCAGACTAATCACTGTGCATAGTGCGCCTCTTCCTGCATCGCACATGGTGCACAAAGAATTTTCCTACACCCAAACGTTGGACAATTTAGAGCTCAAATTCTTTCAGGCTGAGCTAGAGCTAACATTTTACTGAGGTCTACGCTAACATTTTACTGAGGTCTACCTTAGCCCTCAGCCTGGCTTCATCATAGCATGCATTTGTTTTATTGCGTGCAGTGCAGTGCGCATCGCATAGTGATTTGTCATGTGCACAAGGGATGCGCATTTATCGCTAGATGAATCTGCGAGGCTCCAGTTCAAAAGCTCATGCACAGCTAGCTTTCATTCTAGACTATTAAAATTTTTAAGATTTAGTTAAAATTTAATGCAAGTTTAATTTAAATTTTAGCTTGATTTTGAATTATTAAGATGATCATGTTAAACATGTTCTGCTCATTTAGCAAAACTAAGCTTGATAAATGGTCCTTCCGTCTATGCATATGCATTGACTATTATCTAGAAGCATGGACCTGGCCCAGATAACCAGTTACAATTCGTTGCCGTGAAAATAGTAAATCCTAACGATGGCCGCCGGAGAGATCCCTTCTGAGCGATCGATTGGTGATAGATGATGCAATCTAGATGGTTGCCATCGAGAGAAAGATCAAGACAGAACAAGAACCGTGATCAAAGATCACAAAAACTCAAAAAATATGATACCAAAGGAAATATAAAGAATAAAATCACATATCGGTGCAGAGATCACAAACAAAGACCATGCCAAAAGCATCCACAGAGCCGCAGATCGATCAACCTACAAAGAAAAACCAAGCCAAACATACGACAGCCCTATTCACAAGAAAGAAAGGAAAACCAAAAAAAATAGCTAAAATATTTTTCATAAAAATCGAACGCTAAAAAATGTTGAACGCCACCGCTCGGGCTAAGGACAAATTTGGGGTTTCGAGGTTAGTATTTATTGATTAAGGGCCTGTTTGGATGGAAGGAAATCAAGAGGAAGGAAAGGAAAAGAAGAGAAGGAAAAAAATCATAAGTTTTTTTGTTTGGAAGGAGGGTGAAAGAAAAAGTAGAAAGAAAATTGTTAATCCCTAAATTGGAGGTAAACTAAGGGAGGAAAAAAAGTTTTATGGAAGACCAAAATATCTTTTTATTTTTTATTTTTATTCTTTCATTCCTAATGAGGTATAATTGTTACCTAATTCTTTTCCTTTTTTTCTCCTCCCTCTATCCTAAGAAGATAATTGATATTATCCTTCCTTTTCCCTCCATCCTTTTCAATCAAGAGAAAGAGAACAATCCTACCTTTCCCTTCCTTTTCCTTTCATTCCTTTACTTCTTTTTACTCTTTCCTTCCTTCCCTCTAAAGATCCAAATATAGCCTAAAGCGGTACTAGTTTGACGCACTTGGATGCATGCGTTGACGACGTGTGTACGCCACAATTTCAATTCCAAAATGATTGAATGCGAGCCTGTTAGAGAATTAGATATATGACCGACGACATCATTAAATGCTTCAGTTGTCTACCCCATGGCTCGTGTGACTACATAGGTGTCAAAAGAAGAAAAAGACTACAATGTTTTGAAAATTAGATCGGACAACAAACTGGCTTAACATTTGGATCGTCGGTCAATTGGATGAATAATATAATAATTAATTTTTAATTTGATAATATAAAATAATAAAAATATAAATATAATTCAAATAAAAAATTAAAAAAATCTAAAAACTGCCCCAAGTTTATGATGATAAAGTTTTGAGCTCACTAAGGTTGACATATTTATATAATACATATGTGGCCTAGTAAAAATTGTTAGAATTATTTTTATATTTAATGCTACAAATATAATTATTAAATATGTATGATCATCATTAAACAAGTCAAAATTAATATGATCTAATTTGGAGTAAAGTTTATGACTTAAGGGCAAGAATGTTATGATATTATTGTATGAATACCAAAAGTAAAATTTCTAATTTGATGAGAGACCAAATTAGAAATAGCAATTAGTAATCGTCTTGCCGGCAGTTGTATAAAAAGGAGTTATGGTGGTCTCTGATTTGTAGGAACAATTTTTCTTCGCTTGTATCCCCATCAAGAAGCAATAAGGAACTAAGGATAAATTACAAATTTGAAAGGTCATGATTATTCAAAAAATCGATTCAATGAATCCTAGTATGCTTGTGCTATTTTCTATTTGTTTGATTTAAATTTCTTTTGAATTGAATTTGGCATAATTTTGAAATTTTTTTCAACAAGTTTTCTATTCTTCTTTCCTTTTGCTCCCATTTGCTTGGTTTTCGGGCTTAACGATCCGATTGACTTCCATTTCTCCTCTCCCATCGACCGGATATGGCCAGCCATGCCTTTTCTGGATTCCATCCGACCTGCTGCTCCTTGGAATGGTCTATTTTTCTGACCTCACCATGCCGCGTCTTGTGCTCCACGGCACTAGCCTCTTCTCCCTCTATGCCTCGCACAGCATGGACCGCTTCAAAGTTCTCTAGTCCATCCCTTCGGTAGCGTTGGGTCTTTTGTCCTTCCCAGCTTTCCCCATCGGATCGAGATGCAGAGATTCCAAATCCCAGACACGGACGTAGGTTATATTCCTGAGTTGATTGGAGTTTAAATTGAATTGGAATTCTTTTTTTTCCTTATCTAGATTGAGATTTTTGGCTACTGAGATCGATGGATTTGGGTTCCATTTGCGTTAAATGGTTCGTTGCTACTCAAATTATCAAGTTTTTCTTAATCTTTTCTATTTTAGTTCATGTAAAGATCAGCTATCAAGGTTGAATTTTCTTGCTTAAATAAAAAAATGGTGCTGGTCGATCAATTGGTGGCTTTCACTGAGACCAAGAAAATTTTCTAGTTGTTCCCCTTTTAGTTTTTGAGCTCGATGAAACAAAGCTATGAGAGAGAAAAAAAGGGAGATGGAGGAAAGCTATTGGCAGAGGAATTTGGTGCAGTCCTTTTTTGGTTGGAATTTTTTTGACGACCACCAGGCTCTCCTGCCGCTCGTTTAGAGACGCGGTGCCTGCTTCTTGGCACTTGGAAGATGGAAAATTCTTTATCCTTGTGCATGGTATAGAAACACATGCATTACGCATGATGATTGATTTATATGCATATGATTATATATGCAATATAAAAAAATAAAAATATTTTTGATGCACCTGATACAAAGACTTTTTTCTTGCAAAATATCAGCGGTACAAGACCATTGCATGGCCCATGGGCCTGGACCACGTTTTGGTCTGGATCATGGCTAAATGTTAGGCCGACATTTATAATGGGTCAAGGCATAATTAGGCCTTGCTTTCCTTTGAAGACGTATGGTTTAACTTGATTATTATTGAATTGTCTTTGATGACTGACTATATATATATATATATATATATATATATATATCCAACATTTTACTATCACTAACTACAAACGTTTTTGCTTTTACCAAAGGGGCATGCATGTTGGCTGCCATTGCACCCTTGACTAAGCCTACCTGTTGATCCAATTAACTTATTTAATTAAAATTTAAGTTATAAATATATAACACATTTCTTTCCAACTCAATATGAAACTAATGTTAAAATATCACAATCTCCCCTTCTTAATATCGTATGTTGCAAGTTAACTAAAATCTACCTTCGGATAGTGCTTTCCTTATTTTCACTAACTTGCATATACTGATACAATTTGTAACGCATCAAGTCCTACTGCATGGCTTAAAAACTTGAGCGAAAATTAATGGATAGCAAGTAATCTTGAGTTATAAGCACATAACATATTTCTTTTCTATCCGATGTGAGAATAAATTAAGGGAACACAAATCTAAATCAATCAATAAAGTTTATCATAATGTTTTATGAACAAATTAAAGGCAAGACGTAGCTATCACAATAGGAAATCTTCGTTTAGTGTGTTGGTCCAAACAGCCATACATATACATACGTACACAAACATACATACATACATATACATACCAATATACAAACATACATATACATATATACATACATACATACATACATATTATATATATACATGCACAAGCATACATACATACATATACATATATACATGCACATACATACATATACATGCATGCATATATACATATTATAAATTAATACATACCTAACACCTTATTAGATGTATCCAACCAAAAGCAATAACAGTCGTCAAAAGAAAATATAGCTTATGGCTAGTAAGACCGATAACCAAAACGAAATAACAAAAGCAAAAAATATGATGAAAACATAACAACAACCATAAAGACAACGACGAAATCATCAAAAACACCACCATGCACCATTTTTCTTTTTTATTTTCATTATCTGAAAACCAAAATTTATTTGTCGTTCAACAAAATTGTGTAAATCTGCGGTCAACATAAATTTACTCTTCGACGAACTACACCCAAGCTTTCAAAGCCTTTAAGATTCAATTATTTCATTAAAAACATCCTCACTTCCCAACATTTTAAGATCGGTTTACGTAAACACTTTAGCCCACGATCCAAAGAACCACATACAGCATCGAGAACCACAAACACCACCGTCCTCCCACTTATAGTGGTGCAACTTCGGCCGGGTTCAACCCAAACCCGACTTGTCGAACCCGATTTGCAGCAGTACTTGAACTCATTTTTGCCCAACCCGAACCCAAAGAATTCGGGTTTAACCTGAACCAATTTGCAATTGACCTGGTCTCGGGTTGTGGTCAACCCAAAGCCGAGGTAATCCGAACCCAATTTGCAAGGCCGCAATACATGACACGTCTCGCAAGTCTTCCGATTCCCGAATGGACGCCGCCGCTCAAGCCTAGTTCAACCTCAATGATGTTGTAGGGGCGGACGGTGGAGGCGAGAGCGAGGCGATCAGGGGGCTGGGAGCCAAGGCTCGAATGATCGGGAGATCTCTCTCTTTTCTTCCTTCGGAAGCAAATCGATAGAGATAAGAGAAAGAAGGGAAGAATCTTTGTTGGGAGAGAAAGAGGACGGATATTAAGGGTAAGGTGGGCGAGGATTAGAGTTTCCTAGGGCGGGAGTTGGGGGGAGGTCGCGGTTTCTCTTCCCCTTGGCTCTTGATTGTTGGTTGTAGGGTTTGGGGTCTTTAAAGCTGGGTGGTTGAGATGAACGGCGAAGGGTAGGGGAGGATCGGCTATCGAGCGGCGGCACGATGTACGAGATGAATAGCAATGGACCTCGGGGGTTGGAGTCGGAGTATGTACGAAATCTCCACTCTCTTCAAGCACATCAAAGTTCCAGTTTATCTCGTATCCCTAGTTTCGGGGCAAAAATCTACATTTGAAGAAGTTTTTGATTGTTTACTTGATTGGATTTTTAGGGATTTGATTTGTGGCATAGATATCTTGGAGTAGATCCGAAGGGTTTCGGATAAAGAAGCTATTTGATTTTCTTCAAGAAAAATCATATGTTGCGGTAATTAAGTTTTATTTTAGGGGATTGTTGTGGTTTCTTTGATTGGTTTGGATCGGCATGGATTTCGATCTCGTTGGTAGCCCTGAGTATAATCTAGTTTCTTTTTATACATTTTTAATGTTGGTATATGAGCAGATAGAGGAAAGAGAATAGTTTTATCTTTAAACAGTTGGTTGGTGATACAAGGAATTTTGATTCTAGATATTTGTAAGGGATTAAGAAACCAAAGAAGAAGAAATCTTCTTCCTTCTATTGGTCAACAAGAACATCATGATTTGCTCATCTCTATTTCTAATTGAACAGAGTTGTAAGGGCCAATAGTTTACATTTTGTTATACTAGTTAAATCAAATCATCATGCTATTGATACAGGTCCATCTTGTTTGGATCACCAATGCTATCTAAATTAGACATATTAGAAATTTATATAAAATATGGATGCCAATGATGTTTCTCTTGCTTCACTAATGGTAAGTGTGGTCTTTGGTGAGGAGATTTGATTAGCCCCAGAAGTACAAGCCCTTTATAAGCCGAAAGGTTAGAGTTTCTTGATGACAATGAACACATTCTTAGCATCAAGATTGTCGAAGGGGATCATAGGCTCAAGGTGTGGTGTTCATATCACCTCTCTTCTGTTTTACCTTTTCTTCTTCCTCTATATGTCTTGCTGCCTATTTCTTGATCAATTAGACCATTATTCCAGAAGAAGTTGGACTTTTGAATGAAAAATTTGATGGTTCTATTCCTAGGCACGTAGAATTGCACATTGTCTTGACTGATCAAGTTTTTATATTTTCACTATAGTAGCATAAGGTCATGCTAAGGTTATATTAAATAGATTTTTTTTTTTACTTCTTGATAAGTTATGGATATAAGAATGGCTGTAAGAATGACTACTGCCATCTAAGTGGTTAGGTAGATTGACTTGCATTTATTGAAGCCTTATATATATATATATATATATGATGCTGCTTTGATTCCTAAGCAGTTCTTTGTTACTTGAACTTTTACATATATGTTTTTTTTTTCGTTCAAAAAAGAAGGATGCATTGGATTCTAATCTAACAAAACATAACATATTTAGAGGTAATGCATTTTGAATGTAAAAAATCTATACTTTTAGATGTACAATTTGAAATATGAAGCTTATTTGTTTCAAACTTTAACTTATTTATACAATATAAAACTTACTTATTTTAGATTTTATTTTCTTTCATCAATCCAAATTTCAATATGAAACTCAATCCAAACCTAATTTTTAATAATAAAATTAAGATTAAAATTTTACAAATAAAATTAAGATTAATATTTTACAAATAAAATTAAAAAATATAAATTTCATAAGTTGAGTTCCATTTATACTCCTCCATCTCCATGATTATGAAACGTTCGCTACAAAACCTTATAGTCCAATAATAAGACAACGACATGCAAATAGGTGCGCTATCATTCCACCCAACAAAGTTGGTTAAAATATATGCACAACAATTAATGAACAACAAGCAAACGAGGAACGAATAAGAGGCAAAAAAATTTTACTAAGATAATTCATAAAAAATACACTACACTACAAAATCAAACATAAAAAATCAAGCAAAAAGCTAAACAAAAGGGCATAAAAAGCAATTAGAACTTAGTAGTAGATTGATATTGCGCTTGTCTGACAATGCCCTTAAAAAGCAGATTGTGGCATAGGTTGTAGAGCAAACGAATAAATGGGAGACATACACCTTTGGATAAGGTTCATCTCACTCTGGGAAGGAATCATAGTTGACGGTAGACGATATAGAGATCTGCACAAAATTGGTTCGCCATCACTATTGCAGATCGCCCCCATGCTTCAAGCCCGACTTGCCTCGATCTGATGTAGAGAAATACAATAATCATAACAAAAACTAACAGAAACCAAGCCTAAACCACCACACATAATTGCCACCAACATGAGACCCCCATTGCATACAATGACTCAAACATAATCTAAGAACACATTAGATCAAAATATAGATCCTTTTCTTCAAAAGTCACAAACTATATCACTTAACATATCAAAGAAAAAGAAGAAATTTGGCACAAAGATGACAAAGACCTCTCATTGGATCGATGGGAAAATTAACATCATAATTGCAAAGCCGATACTTGCGATCGTGAAAGTAAAACATTTTCAAGGCAGATAAAACGATTGCATACCCGATAATCATGATCATGAAAGTAACATAATTTCAAGACATAGTTCGCATCATATCAGAATCCCAAATTAATTATTTGCAGTAATTGCAGAGGATAATTCAATTTTGTTGGATTCCTTTATAATGCATGAACAAACTAAATAAATTATAAGTTAAACAGAAGCACCCCATTTATTTTTTCATTGAAAAATAAATGCAATGAAACGTGGGCCGAGGTCCGCAAGATTAGCGATGCGTCAAGGCGTTGCATTATTAATTAATAATATATTTTTTAAATCGCTATTTAATTATGCATACATGAACATCGCTAATTGGTGATGAAAATATTACGTACGTTGCTACGTTTAGTGATGTTTTAGGGATGTTATTATGATTGTTAAAAGATTACTCTTTCTAACTAAAGACCTGATCGAGATTGGAACTGTTAACATACCGGAAAGAAGGTGGATTGGCATCAAAGGTCACCTTTGGCTAACAGGACCCAGCTCTTGCCAACCGTGCTCGCATGGCAAAAGAGGCGTTCCTATCCTGATCTTGCTTCCGACTTTCTATACGGCTGTGTAAAGTTGCTTTGTTTTTGTAGGATTTCTCCTGACTTGATCGTGTTGGGTGCGGTCCAAAAGTATGCCGGTCAGATGCACCACTGGCTCCTTGTGGTAGAGGTTGCTGAACTTTGTGTAATCAATCACATCCTCATTGCGATGCTTTTTATATCTTCATTTATCCACTTATCCGTTCTAGTTGTCTCTTTGTACCCTTGAGCTAGCTGTAATTTATTAACAAGATCAATTTGATAATAAGAGAAGATCAACTATATAAATATATCAAATCTAGTAACCAAAAAATCTTTATTGTTACAATTGTAGACCATGGAAGGCTTGCAGCTGGATTTAAAGTACGAATGACGTGGAAATTAGTCCCACACGTCTTAAAAAACCATAAATAAAGAAAGAAAAAATAGACTACGCTAATTTTTTTTTTCCCCTGGTTATACACGGTCAACGAAAGAAGAGAAAAGGATAGACTACGTTACGGTCAAAACTCTTGAGCTCCTTCCCCTTCTTAATACTCCGCTTACCTTTTGGTCTTTAGTATAATTATCAATAATTAAGTGCCCATTTGGTTCCCGTCATTCCCTTTACGCATTCATTGATTGCCATATCTCTCACATGCTGCAACCGTCAACCCAGCAATCATATCACATTTATCGCTAGACTAGGCTTCAGTTCAAAGCCATGACAACTAATTTCATCTAGACTATTAAAACTTTTAAGATTTAGTTAAATTTAGCTTGATTTTGAATTATTAAGATGATCATGATAAACATGCTCTGCTCATTTCAAAACTAAGCTTGATAAAATCCTTCCATCTATGCATGCGTTGACCTTATCTAGAAGCATGGACCTGGCCCAGATAACCAGTTACAATTCGTTGCAGTGAAAATAGTAAATCCTAACGATGGCCGCCGGAGAGATCCCTTCTGAGCGATGATTGGTGATAGATGATGCGATCTAGATGGTTGCAGGCAAACAAATTAACGAGAGAGGGGAATAAAGAGACACCAAAAAGGGGAGAACCCGGGTAATAAGACAACCCCCGTGCGATCTCCCCCAACAAACCAAAAACAAAAAATTTATTAGGGTCGGTGACCTGCCATGCGAGCGCACCCAACATGGCAAAGGTCGGTATGACAACAAGAGAGATAAACATACCCCTCAACATCTACAGAGATGAGATCCATCGATAGTCTCACCTTTTACATCCTAATCAAGAAAGATGAAGTCGTCCGCAATGATCACCACAATCGCACGCGCCTGATCAGCCCAGATTTTCGTAGAAACTGGGACGGAGGACTCAGATGCATGAATATTTGTAGGAAGTACTGGGATGGGTGACCTTGGCGCATGAAGCTGATTCGTAGATATTGGGGCAGGAGCCTCGTGCGCATGAGGATTTGTTGAGACTGGGATCGGCCTCTCATGTGCGCTGGGATTTGCAGAAACCGGGTCTCTTGTACCTCTTCCCTCGCCAGCAAAGAAGAAACCGCTTCTTCCTTCACAAGCATTAATGTCGTCGGGCTGAACAACTGATTTCTTCTCCTCCAGTGCACCGGGACTTTGAACTGCTGACCGATGTTGGGAAGTTCCCTCTCGATAGGCTTCAGAAGCTGTCTCCGATTCAGAGAGAAGAACGATCCTTTCGCGCCCATCATAGACCTGCTGCCAAAAAAGAAAGAATAACTAACCTGAAAGGAATAAAACCACAAAACACAAACAAATTTGACAGATTCACAATCTAAGATGTATGAAACAAAAGGTGCCAAAAAATGCAGAAGTTCAATAGAACAAATGAAATATATCGCAAAAAACTGCTTCCCCTTTACAAAAATCATTAGATGGCATCGATATTTGCCATCGAGAGAAAGATCAAGACAGAACAAGAACCGTGATCAAAGATCACAAAAACTCAAAAAATAGGATACCAAAGGAAATATAAAGAATAAAATCACATATCCGTGCAGAGATCACAAACAAAGACCATGCCAGAAACATCCACAGAGCCGCAGATCGATCAACCTACAAAGAAAAACCAAGCCAAACATACGACAGCCATATTCACAAGAAATAAAGGAAAACCAAAAAAAAAATAATGGCAAAAATATTTTTCATAAAAATCGAACGCTAAAAAATGTTGAACGCCACCGCTCGGGCTAAGGACAAATTTGGGGTTTCGGGTTTAGTATTTATTGATTAAGGGACTGTTTGGATGGAAGGAAATCAAGAGGAAGGAAAGGAAAAGAAGAGAGAAAAAAAATCATAAGTTTTTTTTTGTTTGGAAAGAGGGTGAAAGAAAAAGTGGAAAGAAAATTGTTAATCCCTAAATTGGAGGTAAACTAAGGGAAGAAAAAAGTTTTATGGAAGACCAAAATATCTTTTTATTTTTTATCCTTTATTCTTTCATTCCTAATGAGGTATAATTGTCACATTCTTTTCCTTTTTTTTTTCCTTCCTTTTCTCAATTAAGAGAAAGAGAACAATCCTACCTTTCCCTTCCTTTCCCTTTCATCCCTTTACTTCTTTTTACTCTTTCCTTCCTTTCCCTCTAAAGATCAAATATAGCCTGGAGCTGTACTAGTTTGTCGCGCTTGGATGCATGGCTACAATTTCAATTCCAAAATGATTGAATGCGAGCTTGTTAGAGAATTAGATCTATGACCGACGACATTAGTAAATGCTTCAGTTGTCTACCCCACGGCTTGTGTGACTACATAGGTGTCAAAGGAAGAAAAAGACTACAATGTTTTGAAAATTAGATCGGACAACAAACTGGCTTAAATTTGGATCGTCAATCGGATGAATAATATAATAATTAATTTTTAATTTAATAATATAAAATAATAAAAATATAAATATAATTCAAATAAAAAATTAAAAAATCTAAAAACTGGGTTGAACCGATTCGAAATTTGGCCAATTCAATGGATTTTTTTATTTTCATCGGATCATATAAAATCAACTTTAATAATAAAATCGAAATGGCCGATCTGATCTAATTTTTAAAACATTGCTTAATTAAGACCCATGTTCACGGTGATAGGATGGGTGACCCACCCGTACTCCATCCCCATCTCACTCTCAACTTCCCATGCTCAGCGCATACCGGCTCATACCATCAAAGCAATCAATTTAGTATTCATCCTCAGCTTTATATAGAAAATGAACCATACTACATTTTGCCTATGTTTTTTTTTTCAAAAGTTATATTTATAAAAAAATATAGATGACTTATAAATTTGAGACAGCTTGTGCATATACACTCTCTCTAATATATATAGAACTGGATTTAGTTATATTCAATGCAATTAAACTTAAATTCGATCATCTTTCCCACTCTTTGATCCACATAGTTCATAAATTTTACAAATAAAAAATAGAAAAAAAAATAAAATAGCTGTGACCTGGTTCAGGCCGGGTTGACCGCGTTATTCCGGATCTCTTACATATCCGATTTTATGTTAGAATCGGACCAACTTGACCTTTGGGTCTTAGTTCAACCGGTTCAACCGGCCGGTTTGGTCCAATTTTAACAACTATGCATGTAATGTTTAATTCCTTCAACAGTAATACAGATTAGTCTTGAGTTATCTTAGAATTGGGTCTCATTTGTGTTACGGATTGGGCCACAGGGGTTCTTGGCTGATCTTAGCCCCGCTAGTGCCACCAATCCAGGCCCCACATTCACCTTCCTCAGAGTTTAGTGGTTGTTTTTGTGGTGGATAGAATTTGGTGGCTTGTAATTATTGACACAACAGCTTTCAGAGAAGTGGGAAGCCCTACTCAGATGATTCAACGACAGTCCCTTGGAGGAATACCATCATGAAGGGTAAGGCAACCTGGATTCATAATTTTTGATTATCTATTGTTCAAGGAAATGCCTAAGAGAACTCACCAGCAGAGCTTCGTGGGCGGCTAGGGGCGACCTTGTGCCTGGCTTCACCGTAATGTCCGTATGAATCCCGTCCCTCAGTGCCAACACAGGACCATCCAGAAACCTCAACTTCTCATTCAATTCCATTTTTTTTTTGGCATTTGGTGGGTACCGACCGGTTTCAAATTCTTTTTTGGCTTGAGTAGCTGGGAAGGCTCCCCCTCGAACTCATCCACGGCAGCATGAAATGAGATTTTGGTCAGTTCTATGCTCGATTTATTTGTTCGAAGTTGACGCAGGCTCTTCCATCCTAGTCCTAGCTGGTTTTGAAACCAGTTGGGAGACAATTTTGTCTCCACAACTACTATCTTAGGCCATCAAATGTTCCATTGGTTTATCAAGTGAGAATTTTAGTAAATTTTATTTGGATTTTTTGATATTACATGAGTGTCTAAAATCTTTTTGAAACATTAAATTTCATGCAGACGTAACTACAATGTTTTAAAATTGGATCGGACAACGAACCGACTTAACATTTGGATCGTGGGTCAATCGGATCGAATAATATTATAATTAATTTAATAATATAAAATAATAAAAATATAAATATAATTCAAATAAAAAATTAAAAAAATCTAATAACTAGGTTGAACCGATTCGAAATTCGGCCAATTCAATGGATTTTTTTGATTTTCATCGAATCATATAAAATCAACTTTAATAATAAAATCGAAATGGCCGATCCGATCTAATTTTTAAAACATTGCTTAATTAAGACCCATGTTCACGGTGATAGCTCCAAAATGTTTGAGAACAGGCTTGCAACATCATATCCTCCAATGCTTTCACTTGAAATTTTCTTCTGTAAAATTCATTATCACAAGTCAGTTATCAATTTTCCATTTCCATCCTGTATTCCTATACAATTATAGTCATCGAGTCCATGATACGGAAGCCTTTTAAAGATATAGCTTACGTTCAAGCCACAACCACGCATTCTAAGAATACATGCATTAGGAAGAATGGCTTTCCTCCATGAAGTCACAAACTAGCGATGTCTGACATGCACCCCCAACCCCCCCCCCCCCCCCCCCATCCACCCCACAACAGCAACTACAAGAATTAATGGAAATGAGTCCCTTCGAAGTGAGGTCCAGTCACCAGAATTTACTGCAGTAGATGTCTTCTGTCTTAAGCTACACTCCAACACTCCAATCATTTGATTTTTCATTTCTTTTATTGGACTAGAGAAGTTGCACCCCTTTCCTTTAGATGGTGCTCACCTCATAGACGTTTAGGGCAGTTTCAGTCCAATACCAAGGTTGGAGGATTTTAGTGGCTTATCAAAAGTTTGCTCAGTTTCTTGCTTAGACAAAAAGCCCTATGCTTGATTTCAAAATGAATCTACTTGGATGTTGAAGCTGCTAGGCGGTGCCACTGCCTTTGGGACAGTATGGAAGGAACATGTAAAGAAAAGTAAACATGTAAAGGAGAGCATGTGCAGAATTGATTGCCAAAAACAAGTAAAGGAGGATGAGCTTACTGATTTCCAACATGAAAGCTTGTAATATCAGCAATACTTCAAACAGAGGGCGAAATGATGAGAAAAATTATTTAGACATTTGAGGCAAATTCAAGAAAATCCTCACATAAGAAAGAAGTAAACCAAGAAGGAAAGAACTTACTCCTTCAGGGTGAAATTCAGATGCATGAGAACCACAAGATCAACAATATTAGCAGTAGCAAGAACAAACATGACATTGATGTTTAGAGATCCTAAATTGAAATAGTTTTTGGTTGCAAACTTTGGATCATTATGAAGTCAAGTAGAAGCCTCTACTAACCTAAATTCAATAATAATGGTGTTAGGGCTGCTTAATTTGAAATACTAATACATAGGAATAAAGTTTTAAATTTCATGAGATGGGATCTGATGACGCCAAGTCACCTCCTTCGAACGTCGGGGAAAACGGACGTCTCGCTCCGGGAAATCCTGCAAGAAAAGTCCCCGGGGACCGGTGGCACCGGTGGGGACCCTCCGACGATCAAGTCAGTGGCTTGGGTTCAGACAAAGAACCACCCCCCGCGAAGAGAAGCTGAGGCAGTTAGGGTTTTAGCTGGGAGGAAGAAAGCTCAGAAAAAACCAGAATTCGGATCCCACTTACAGCGTGAATGTGTGTCCTTTATACCTGTCTGAATGCAGTGACTTGCAGCTTTGGAAGGTCTTCGTCGTATCGTCATCGGTGGATGTGACCGGGCGCCGTTGCTAGAGGTAACGAGTCATACACCCTAGCAAGGTATGGTGGCGCACAGAGGCATGCAACGATCCAAACGTCGTTATGAGGCATGGCCCCCCATACCGGGGTACAATCACAGGTACTGGGTGGCATGCTGCGGCAAGGCATGGTCACGCACAGGGGCATGCAACACGCCAAACATCGTTATGAGGCATGGCCCTCCGTACCGGAGCACAATCACGGAGGTATTGGGTGGCATGCTACGGCAAGGCACAGCCATGGGTTGAAAGTCATGTGTGAGCACCGCGCATCGGCGGTTGAGTAGTGTGTTGACGATGCACCCGAGGCAGGTGGGGGCCCCGGGATTAAGAAATGATGGCCCCACCCCCGACCCCGAGGGGGTGCCGGAGATGGGGAAATGACGACGCACCCCGAGGCCGGTAGGGGCCCCGGGGTTAAGGTATGATGACCCCACCCCCGACCCCGAGGGGGTGCCGGAGATGGGGAAATGACGATGCACCCCGAGGCCGGTAGGGGCCCCGGGGTTAAGGTATGATGACCCCACCCCCGACCCCGAGGGGGTGCCGGAGATGGGGAAATGAGATGCACCCCGAGGCCGGTAGGGGCCCCGGGGTTAGGTATGATGACCCCACCCCGACCCCGAGGGGGTGCCGGAGATGGGGAAATGACGATGCACCCCGAGGCCGGTAGGGGCCCCGGGGTTAAGGTATGATGACCCCACCCCGACCCCGAGGGGGTGCCGGAGATGGGGAAATGACCGCACCCCGAGGCCGGTAGGGGCCCCGGGGTTAAGGTATGATGGCCCCACCCCGACCCCGAGGGGGTGCCGGAGATGGGGAAATGACGATGCACCCCGAGGCCGGTAGGGGCCCCGGGGTTAAGGTATGATGACCCCACCCCCGACCCCGAGGGGGTGCCGGAGATGGGGAAATGACGATGCACCCCGAGGCCGGTAGGGGCCCCGGGGTTAAGGTATGATGACCCCACCCCCGACCCCGAGGGGGTGCCGGAGGTGGGGAAAACGATGGTGATTGCCGTTACCTTTTCTGATGGCGTTGGGATCAGTCATATCAGATGCCCCCTCGCCCCTGGGGCGAAGCGGGTCCCGCCGCTGAGGCCCAAGGGGCGTTCTCCACGTGGCTGATCCCTAGCCTTGCTTTTATGCGGACGGTACGGGGGATGCAAAGAGACGGCCTTCCGTACCACGACAGCCACGATCGCCCTCGAAAGTGAGGATCAGCTCTTCGAAGTCCGCGCGAAAAGGCGCGTAATGATTTCTTCTCATTACGGCGACATCAACGGGGGCCCCACCATCGGTTGGGGGCGCACGCGCCACGCGCCGGGGCACTCCTCGAGGCAAGCCGGCGTATGGCAAAGGGCCGCGTGGCCGACGGACATGGCGGGACGTTTTGAAAATCCAATAAAGCCAGGCGAGGGGGGGATGAACTGCCACCACACCACCCCATCATCGTCTTCCTTCGCTTGCTCTCCAGTGCTCCTGCAACCTGCGAGCTCGCGTTCAGCTTCCTTGTTTCCCAGGTCAGCCTCTTTCGTCTTGATTCTTCTTTTCATGAGTCTACCCTCTTGGACCTCGGAGGACGGTTCTGAGGACCGTCCTCCCTCTGTGAGGCTCCAAACTCCTTCTCCTTCTCCTCCGATCGAGTGGTCCTCTGATTCAGAGGACCACGTCCCTTTGGCCCGGCGACGGGCCGCTGGCGGAGCCGCCGGTGGAGCTCCGTTGAGGGGCCGTCGGCCGGGGGTCGGGACCTCCTCGAGGGTGGAGGAATCCCCAGGGGGGGTAGCCTCCTCGATGACACGGTCGGATCTGGAAAGGATCCGGGCCCGTTATCGGATCCCTCAGGAGATCAACCTTTTTCTACCAACCCCCGACGACCGGGTCGTCTCCTCCCGACCCGGTCGCGTAGCCTTCTATGAGGTCTGCCTACAGGTAGGCCTCCGTCCTCCTTTCCACCCTTTTTTCATCACTCTCTTGACTTCTATTCTTGACCCCTTCCCAGCTAGTCCCGAACTCTTGTCGGGTAATTAGCGCCTTCGTTATCCTTTGTCATCGCCTAGGTATTGCCCTAGGGTCAGTTTGTTCCGCAACTTTTATTCTCTTCGGGCCCAGAAGGGATGGTGGGTGTTTCAGCCCCGACCCAATAGGGTCCTTAAACTTCTTTTGCCTTCGTCAATTAAGGGGTGGAAACCCCGTTTCTTTTTTGCTAATATGGACCAAGTCCGGTCCCGGTGGGGGGACCCCGACCTCCGAGGGAATGTCGCGGTCCAGCCTGGGGACCGGGAGGCGATGGGGGCCTTGCTGACCGCCGAGATCCCCCGGTACACCCTATTGCTAGGGGAGGAAAACTTCGAGTGGCGGGCCTCGTCTCCCATCGGGGTAAGTCCTTTTCCCACTTAGCTAGAAATCCCGCCCTTTTCCTTTCTTTTCTTTTTTTTTTTTTTTTTTTTTTTTTTTTTTTTTTAGCTCTGAAAACTTGACTTTATGTTATGCAGCATGAAGATCCCAACCGCGAAAGTGGTGAAGGCTGCTAAGAAAAGGGCCCGAGAAGGGCCGCCCAGGGACCAGCGGGCTCCGGCCCCGAAACGCCGGGTGGTCCGGGCCTCCTCCCGGCACCAGCCCCCCCCCGGCTCCGTCACACCCCCCCTGTACCGGAGGTCGACCTCACGGCCGACACTCCACCAGAGGTGGGGGCGACTGCAGGAGCCACCGCCAGGAGCCGAAGTGGGGGCGCATGTGCCAGCCGGGGAGGTCCCGGCCTCCGAGAGAGCGTCCCCATTAGACGCCGCCAGGGACTGGGGCGAGGGGCCATCTGGCCCCGCGAGCCCATCCCCCGAAGGGCCACTCGGGAGCGGACCGCACACAGAGCCGGGGAGCTCAGGAGCGGCGGAGAGGGGGCGCCTAGGCCGCCTCGGGACGTCCTGGACGACGGCCGCTGGGCCGAGCAGGACCCTGGGTCCGATTTTTGACCTCAGGATAGAAGATCTCAGCCATATGGGGGCGGGCGCGTTTTTCCGGATTCTTACGCCGCGTGGTCAAGGTAAGCGATTTTCTCGCCCCTTCCCCTTACTGTTCTACATATATTACTCTGTTGACCTGGGCCTGTGTGCAGATCGCCCACTCCCTGAGGGCCGCCAGGGAGGTGATCCACGGGGGAAAAAGGTTCTGCGGGAGACGCAGAAGGAGGCCGAGGAGGCCCAGCGCCGCGCGGAAAAGGCGTAGAAGCGGTCAAAGACGCCTGTGCCAGCGAGGTGAGGGCCGCCGTGGGCCGGGCGGAAATGGAGGCCAATCGCGCGCGCGCGCTCTCCCAGATGGCGGAGGCTGAGAGCGCGTCATGGCCAGGGACATGCACATCTCTGAGTTAACTTCAGCGCTCCAGGAGGCCGAGAACCGGGCGGGCGCGGCAGCGGAGGAAGCTAGAATGGCCGGAGAGGAGATAAACAAGGCTCGGGAGGCTGAAAAAACCATGGCGGAGGCCCTTGCCGCGGAGAAGGCCCGGGCTGCTGGACTTGTCGAAGAGTACAAGGCATCCGATCGTTTCGCAGATGACCTAGCCGAAGCCTCGGCCGCTGTGTACCTCGACGGGTTCCAGCATGCTAAGGAGAGGGTGGCCAGGGATTTGAATTTCCCCCGGGCCTTGGAGATCGAGCTGTCAGACCAGACTTCTTCCGATGATGAGCCCGCACCGGGAGAGCCATGAGCCTGCGTCCGCGATTTTTTTTTCTTTTGTAAGCCCGACTTCGTCGGTATTTTGTAGTTCCTAGTTAATGAAAATACTTTTTACGATGATCTTCGTGTTATTATTAACTTCATCAGTTGATATGTGGCCCCACGACTTTATTCGTCCCGACGATTCCGGGGAACCCCTCCCCACCTGCGCCAGTCCGCCTTAGTTACATAGACCCACGAATTAGAGCTAGGTAGGGTTGAATCTTGGGGGCGGGGGCGCCGCTGGTCGGGGATTAGGCCGGTAGGCCCCCTCGGAGCCGTAAGGCGTAATGCCCGGTCAAGCATCGCCTGGCGTTAGTCTGGCGGATGCCCGCGGGACTTGCTTTGTTTGGCCGGTAGAGTGTCGGGTCTTGGCTGTGAAGAACGTTGGTGCACCGCTCCGCCAGCGGTTAGCCGAGTTTTATGCCTGATTGGCACAGGGCCTTAAACGCCGACGGGGTGCCGGGCTTTTGTTGCTGAGAGCCGGTGGTACACCGCTCTGCCAGTGGTACACTGGGCTTATGCCTGGCTGGTGCAGGGCTTTGAGTGCCGACGAAGTGCCGGGCTTTTGTTGTTGAGAGCCGGTGGTACACCGCTCTGCCAGTGGTACACTGGGCTTATGCCTGGCTGGTGCAGGGCTTTGAGTGCCGACGAAGTGCCGGGCTTTTGCTGAGAGCCGGTGGTACACCGCTCTGCCAGTGGTACACTGGGCTTATGCCTGGCTGGTGCAGGGCTTTGAGTGCCGACGAAGTGCCGGGCTTTTGTTGTTGAGAGCCGGTGGTACACCGCTCTGCCAGTGGTACACTGGGCTTATGCCTGGCTGGTGCAGGGCTTTGAGTGCCGACGAAGTGCCGGGCTTTTGTTGTTGAGAGCCGGTGGTACACCGCTCTGCCAGTGGTACACTGGGCTTATGCCTGGCTGGTGCAGGGCTTTGAGTGCCGACGAAGTGCCGGGCTTTTGTTGTTGAGAGCCGGTGGTACACCGCTCTGCCAGTGGTACACTGGGCTTATGCCTGGCTGGTGCAGGGCTTTGAGTGCCGACGAAGTGCCGGGCTTTTGTTGTTGAGAGCCGGTGGTACACCGCTCTGCCAGTGGTACACTGGGCTTATGCCTGGCTGGTGCAGGGCTTTGAGTGCCGACGAAGTGCCGGGCTTTTGTTGTTGAGAGCCGGTGGTACACCGCTCTGCCAGTGGTACACTGGGCTTATGCCTGGCTGGTGCAGGGCTTTGAGTGCCGACGAAGTGCCGGGCTTTTGTTGTTGAGAGCCGGTGGTACACCGCTCTGCCAGTGGTACACTGGGCTTATGCCTGGCTGGTGCAGGGCTTTGAGTGCCGACGAAGTGCCGGGCTTTTGTTGCTGAGAGCCGGTGGTACACCGCTCTGCCAGTGGTACACTGGGCTTATGCCTGGCTGGTGCAGGGCTTTGAGTGCCGACGAAGTGCCGGGCTTTTGTTGTTGAGAGCCGGTGGTACACCGCTCTGCCAGTGGTACACTGGGCTTATGCCTGGCTGGTGCAGGGCTTTGAGTGCCGACGAAGTGCCGGGCTTTTGTTGTTGAGAGCCGGTGGTACACCGCTCTGCCAGTGGTACACTGGGCTTATGCCTGGCTGGTGCAGGGCTTTGAGTGCCGACGAAGTGCCGGGCTTTTGTTGTTGAGAGCCGGTGGTACACCGCTCTGCCAGTGGTACACTGGGCTTATGCCTGGCTGGTGCAGGGCTTTGAGAAGATTCAGATAACTAGAATTGAATCTCGTTAGCATTGAATAAGGGGTGAATACCCAAACACGGAGACGACGCTTAATATGAAAGGATGGATACATTACTGGTAATACCGGCGGAGGTTATCCGCATTCCACGTCCTAGGAAGTGGTGTCCCGTCCAGTCTTCAATTTTATAAGCCCCGTGGTGCAGCGTCTCGGTGATCCGGTAAGGTCCTTCCCAGTTAGGGGCTAGCTTGCCTCCTTCAGTTGGCTTTGAGACCTCGGCCCGCCGGAGGACTAGATCTCCTGGTAGGAACGTCCGGGGGCGCACGCGCGCGTTGTAGTACCTCGCGGCCCGTTGCCGGTAGGTTGCCATTCGAAGCCGCGCCCTGTCCCGCACTTCCTCCACCAGGTCGAGGTTGGCTCTCAGTTGGTCAGGATTACCTTCTTCACTATAAGCCTCCACCCGGGGGCTGGGTGCTCCGATCTCCACTGGGATAACAGCCTCTGAGCCAAAGACTAGGCTGAACGGCGTTTCTCCAGTGGGGGCTCGAGGCGTCGTATGATAGGCCCATAGCACGTTGGGGAGCTCCTCTACCCAGCGTCCCTTGCAGCCGTCCAGCCGAGACTTCAGTCCTTGGAGGATGATTCGGTTGATCACTTCAGCCGCCCCGTTGGTTTGAGGATGCCCGACGGAAGTAAACCTTTGAAAAATACCCAGCTCGGAGCAGAACTCCCGAAAAGGTGCATTGTCAAACTGACGGCCATTATCAGTGACCAGCGTGCGTGGCAGGCCGAAACCGACATATGATTGATTTCCAGAAAAAAGATCTCACTTTGCTCTCGGTAATCTTGGCCAGAGCCTCAGCTTCGACCCACTTGGTGAAGTGGTCCACCGCCACCAAGAGGAACTTTCGCTGCCCGGAAGCCGGGGGAAATGGACCCAAGATATCCATGCCCCACTGGGCAAAGGGCCAAGGCGCCACCACGGGGGTCAGGTTAGACGTCGGCTGTCGCTGGATATTGGCATGACGTTGGCAGCTATCACACTTCTTGACAAGCTCGGCCGCGTCCTCCTTCATCGTCAGCCAAAAGTACCCTTGGCGCAGAGCCTTGTAAGCCAGGGCTCTGCCCCCCAGATGACTCCCGCATATGCCTTCATGGATCTCCCTAAGGATATAATCCGATTCCGCTGGCCCCACACCTAAGGACCGGATATGAGAATGATCTCCGATAAAGCTTCCCGTCCATCATCAAGAATCTCGGGGCCCTTCGCTTAAGCTGTTTGGCCTCCACCGGGTCCCCTGGGAGGGTACCGTCGGTCAAGTATCGGATGTAGGCATCCATCCAGGAGGGCTCCGGCTCCACTGGTAACGCTTCATCCGCGGCCTCAATGCTTGGGACTGGTAGATGCTCCACATATGTTCTCCCTAACGTCCCGTCGACCGAAGTGGCCAAGCGGGACAGCGAGTCAGCCCTGGCATTCTCTGCCCTGGGGATATAGCTGACACGAAAGTAAGAAAAATGAGACGCCTGGGATCGCACCTTGCTCAGGTAGCGGGACATGATCGGGTCCCTAGCCTCGTATTCACCAGTAATTTGCCCAGAAATGAGCTGAGAGTCTGTGAAGGCCCTCAAGCGCCCGCGCCCAGCTCCTTAGCTAGTCTCAACCCCGCCAGCAGGGCTTCGTACTCCGCCTGATTATTGGTCGCCGGGAACTGGAATCTGAGAGCGTACTCTACCACGTCTCCCTCCGGGCTTGCAAGAATGAGTCCGGCTCCACTCCCTTGGAGTTTGCCGCTCCGTCCACATGTAGGATCCAATCCTCCACCTCCCCAGATGAGGGGGGGTCCACAAACTCTTCCGGTTGCGCCTCCTCCACGTCCTTCTCGGTCCAGGAGCATTCGACTAGGAAATCCGCCAACACCTGAGACTTCATGGCTGATCTCGGCCGGATGGACAGATCGAACTCGCCTAGCTTGATGGCCCATTTAGCCAGCCGGCCGGAGGTGTCGGGGCGAGACAGGATAGCTCGCAGGGGCTGATCCGTAAGCACCACGATGGGATGAGCTTGAAAATAAGGCCGAAGGCGCTGAGTAGAGACCACCAGAGCGAAGATAATCTTCTCAGTTTTGAATACCTGGTCTCCGCGTCATGGAGCACCTTGCTGGTGTAGTAGATGGCTTCTGGGCTCCGTCGGTATCCATGCGCACCAGTACCGAGCTAACGGCCTCCGGGGAAGCGGCCAGATATAGGAAGAGCTCCTCCCATTTTCAGGCTTGGACAGTAGCGGTGGAGTGGAGAGAAACTGCTTCAATTCTTCAAAGGAGCTCTGACATTCTTTCGTCCACTCGAAACCGTTAATCTTGCGCAGCGCCTTGAAAAAGGGCAGACACCTCTCCGCCGACCTTGACATGAAACGACTCAAGGCCGCCACCCTCCCGTCAGGCGCTGCACCTCCTTCTTGCTGACCGGGGGCCGCATCTCCAGGATGGCTCTGATCTTGTCGGGGTTGGCCTCGATCCCGCGCTGGGTCACCATGAAGCCCAGGAACTTGCCAGCCGCCACTCCAAAGGCGCATTTGTGGGGGTTGAGCTTCATCCGGTACCGGCGCAGATTGCTGAAAGTCTCCCCGAGGTCGGTCACATGGTCTTCTGCGCTGGTGCTTTTGGTCAGCATGTCATCCACATATACCTCCATATTGCGCCCAGCTGATCCTCAAAACCTTGTTCATTAATCTTTGGTAAGTGGCCCCGGCGTTTTTCAGTCCAAAGGGCATCACCTTGTAGCAGTAGATCCCCTTCTCTGTGACAAAGGAGGTTGCCTCTTCATCCGCTGAGCTCATCTTGATTTGATTGTACCCCGAGAACGCATCCATGAAACTGAGCGTCCCGTGCCCGGAGGTGGCGTCTACCAGCTGGTCGATTCGGGGGAGCGGGAAGCTGTCCTTGGGACACGCCTTATTGAGGTCGGTGAAATCCACGCACATCCTCCAGCTTCCACTGGCCTTCCGAACCATCACGACATTCGCCAACCAGTCGGGGTAGCGCACCTCGCGGATGTGGCCAGCCGCCAACAGCTTCCGCACCTCCTCGTCAACAGCCCTCTGCCGGTCCTCCTTCCTGATGGGCCGGCACTCCGGTCGGATGTTGAGCTGGTGTGTAATCACCTCCTCCGGGATCCCGGGCATGTCAGATGCTGACCACGCGAAGACGTCGGCGTTGGCCCGCAGAAAGGTGAGGAGCCGGTCACGGGCTTCGTCCGGAAGCGAGGCTCCAACTCGCACCGTCTGCGCGGGGTCCTCCCCGAGGGGGAAGGTAAGCAGCTGCTCGGCCGGTTCCCCCCTCCTCTCCAAGTCCCGTGGGTCAAGGGTCTCCGGTGTCGATGCCGATGGTGGTGCAAGTGCTGCCCCCTGGGGACTGGGGGCCAAGTGATAGCATAGCGCCGGCAGGTCCTGCTCTCCCGCATCTCGCCGATCCCGCCGGTGGTTGGGAACCTCACCAGGAGTCGCTTGGTGGAAATGACGGCATCCAAGAGGTTGAGCCCGGGCCTCCAAGAATCGCGTTGTACGCCAGGGGCACACGGACTACCAAGAATTTTATAAGGACAGTGCTCTGGCACGGAGCCGTTCCGGCTGTCACGGGAAGAGTAATTTCCCCCTCGACCCTCACAGAATCCCCCGTGAATCCCATCAAAGGCGTGACGACAGGTCGAAGTAAATCATGCGACAGGTTCATGCGAACAAAGGCGTCGTAGTTTAAAACATCTACTGAACTTCCACTGTCGACCAGGATTCGTTTTACAGGGTGCTTAGCAATCGTCATGGATACGACGACGCTATCATCATCTTTATTTACAACCCCCTCTAGGTCCTCTTCGAAAAAAGGAATTACAGCCTCCACTCCTCCCTCCCCCCTCGGTCTCTTCGACGGGCCTCCTGCCCCCCAGGAGATCATCGCTACCGTCTTCTCCGTCGGGGTTATCAATCATCGGCGGCGCAGGCGCTGACGGGCCAGGAGCTCCTGGGTTGTTCCTTTGGACGAACTTCCTCAGGTGGCCCTGCTGAATGAGGTCTTCAATGGCTTTCTTCAGCTGCCGGCAGTCGTCGGTGTTGTGGCCATGGTCCCGGTGGTAGCGACAGTAGAGATTTTTGTTCCGGGGGATCTTCGGGTTGATGGGAGGAGGACGTTGCAGGTAGGGCTCCCCTTCGATCTCGAGCAGGATCTGGGATATTGGAGCAAGCAGCGGGGTGTAAGGCCCGTCTCTTGGTGCAGGGGGTCGAGGACGGTTGTCTGGTCGGCGAGGAGGCTCGGGCCTCCTGGGGCGGGCTCCACAGGTTCTGGCTGGGTTGGCTTCCGGGGTATACTCCCACCAGCCTCACGCCGGGAAAAGTCAGCTTCATCCGCCCGGATGTACTTCTGGGCGCGGATCAGAAGTTCGGAGTAGGAACCGGCGGCTTCTTGTCAAGAGAGTACGCGAAACGGGAAGGGCGGAGCCCCCGCTTCAGGGCCAAAGTAGCCACCGAGTCTTCCAAGTTGTATACCTCCAGGGCGGCCTCCTTAAACCGGGCGACATAGTCCCGCAGGGACTCGCCATTCTTCTGCTGGACGGCAAATAGACTGTCCGCCACCCTCGGGATCTTCCGGCAGGCATCAAAGTGGGCCAGAAAAGCCCTCTCCAACTGGCGAAAGGAGTCGATGCTCCGTGGCGGCAGGCGAGAGTACCAGGCCGGGCAGCTTTTTCAGAGTGGCAGGGAAGGCCACACACATGAGGGAGTCAGTGGCCCCCTGGAACCTGCATGAGCACCTTGTAGCTTTCCAGATGGTCCAGGGGGTCCGTAGTCCCGTCATAAGGGTCCAGCTGAGGAAGGCGGAACCGGGTAGAGATTGGCTCCTCCATGATGCGGCGGGACAGGGGAGGCCGACTGTCATAATCAGTCTCCGGCAGGTGGGTGATTCGACGGCTGAGTTCTTCCAACTTCTGGTTGCACTCCTCGAGTCGACGCTCAGCTCGACGAGGCATCCGGCCATCAACGGAGCCCTCCCCCGAGGACTCAGAAGAAGAGCGGGGACGGCGATGCCGGCGCGTGCGCTCCGCCTCCTTTCCGTGCCGCCGCTTGGGAGAGATGCTGGCGTGGCGAGAAGGAGACCGGGGCCTTTTGGACGCCCCGCGATGATGCGGCTTGGCAGGGGATCGGCGGTGATGATCTGCAGGAACGGGCGACCTCCGGCGGGAGGAGTGCTGGCTAGGCTGCATCACTCCAGGGACAGACGGGTTCGGCTCCGGTTGCCGCAAGGCTGCTTGCTGCTGCTGCATGCCCATGACCACCGCCGCCAGCGACTGGACCTGGGTGGCCAGGGCAGCGAATCGATCTTCTTGAGGTGGCTGTGGAGCAGACGCAGGGGCGTCATTCTGCGGAGCAGAAGGCCCTGCCCCCTGGAGGTTCGGAGGCTCTGGGAAACAAGATACGAGAGCCGGGGGGGCCTCCGCGGGTGGACCAGCCCCGCAGCGCTGCCCCCCGGTGCGACCGGCTGAAGCTCCCTTCGTTCGAGTTGTCACCATGGCTTTAGGGTCTTGAAGACGAGAAAGAAAGCCGCTGGTTCGAAGTCTTTCTTACACACCCCCCTTCCTGGCGCGCCAATCTGATGACGCCAAGTCACCTCCTTCGAACGTCGGGGAAAACGGACGTCTCGCTCCGGGAAATCCTGCAAGAAAAGTCCCCGGGGACCGGTGGCACCGGTGGGGACCCTCCGACGATCAAGTCAGTGGCTTGGGTTCAGACAAAGAACCACCCCCGCGAAGAGAAGCTGAGGCAGTTAGGGTTTTAGCAGGGAGGAAGAAAGCTCAGAAAAACCAGAATTCGGATCCCACTTACAGCGTGAATGTGTGTCCTTTATACCTGTCTGAATGCCGTGACTTGCAGCTTTGGAAGGTCTTCGTCGTATCGTCATCGGTGGATGTGACCGGGCGCCGTTGCTAGAGGTAACGAGTCGTACACCCTAGCAAGGTATGGTGGCGCACAGAGGCATGCAACGCCAAACGTCGTTATGAGGCATGGCCCCCCGTACCGGGGTACAATCACGGAGGTACTGTGGCATGCTGCGGCAAGGCATGGTCACGCACAGGGGCATGCAACACGCCAAACATCGTTATGAGGCATGGCCCTCCGTACCGGAGCACAATCACGGAGGTACTGGGTGGCATGCTACGGCAAGGCACAGCCATGGGTTGAAAGTCATGTGTGAGCACCGCGCATCGGCGGTTGAGTAGTGTGTTGACGATGCACCCCGAGGCAGGTGGGGGCCCCGGGTTAAGAAATGATGGCCCGACCCCGAGGGGGTGCCGGAGATGGGGAAATGACCCCGAGGCCGGTAGGGGCCCCGGGGTTAAGGTATGATGACCCCACCCCGACCCCGAGGGGGTGCCGGGATGGGGAAATGACGATGCACCCCGAGGCCGGTAGGGGCCCCGGGGTTAAGGTATGATGGCCCCACCCCCGACCCCGAGGGGGTGCCGGAGATGGGGAAATGACGATGCACCCCGAGGCCGGTAGGGGCCCCGGGGTTAAGGTATGATGGCCCCCCCCGACCCCGAGGGGGTGCCGGGATGGGGAAATGACGATGCACCCCGAGGCCGGTAGGGGCCCCGGGGTTAAGGTATGATGGCCCCACCCCCGACCCCGAGGGGGTGCCGGGATGGGGAAATGACGGCACCCCGAGGCCGGTAGGGGCCCCGGGGTTAAGGTATGATGACCCCACCCCGACCCCGAGGGGGTGCCGGGATGGGGAAATGACGATGCACCCCGAGGCCGGTAGGGGCCCCGGGGTTAAGGTATGATGGCCCCACCCCCGACCCCGAGGGGGTGCCGGGATGGGGAAATGACGATGCACCCCGAGGCCGGTAGGGGCCCCGGGGTTAAGGTATGATGGCCCCACCCCCGACCCCGAGGGGGTGCCGGAGATGGGGAAATGACGATGCACCCCGAGGCCGGTAGGGGCCCCGGGGTTAAGGTATGATCCCCCCCGACCCCGAGGGGTGCCGGATGGGAAAACGATGGTGACCCTTTTCTGACGGCGTTGGGATCAGTCATATCAGATGCCCCCTCGCCCCTGGGGCGAAGCGGGTCCCGCCGCTGAGGCCCAAGGGGCGTTCTCCACGTGGCTGATCCCTAACCTTGCTATTTATGCGGACGGTACGGGGGATGCAAAGAGACGGCCTTCCGTACCATGACAGCCATGATCGCCCTCGAAAGTGAGGATCAGCTCTTCGAAGTCCGTGCGAAAAGGCGCGTAATGATTTCTTCTCATCACAGGCGACACCAACGGGGGCCCCACCATCGGTTTGGGGCGCACTGCGCCACGCGCCGGGCACTCATCGAGGCAAGCCGGCATATGGCAAAGGGCCGCGTGGCCGACGGACATGGCGGGACGTTTTGAAAATCCAATAAAGCCGAGGGGGGGGGGGATGAACCGCCACCACACCACCCTCATCATCGTCTCCTTCGCTTGCTCTCCCAGTGCTCCTGCAACCTGCGAGCTCGCGTTCAGCTCTCCTTGCTTTCCCAGGTCAGCCTCTTTCGTCTTGATTCTTCTTCATTCATGAGTCTACCCTGCTGGACCTCGGAGGACGGTTCTGAGGACCGTCCTCCCTCTGTGAGGCTCCAGACTCCTTCTCCTTCTCCTCCGATCGAGTGGTCCTCTGATTCAGAGGACCACGTCCCTTTGGCCCGGCGACGGGCCGCTGGTGAGCCGCCGGTGGAGCTCCGTTGAGGGGCCGTCGGCCGGGGGTCGGGACCTCCTCGAGGGTGGAGGAATCCCCAGGGGGGTGGCCTCCTCGATGACACGGTCGGATCTGGAAAGGATCCGGGCCCGTTATCGGATCCCTCAGGAGATCAACCTTTTTCTACCAACCCCCGACGACCGGGTCGTCTCCTCCCGGCCTGGTCGCGTAGCCTTCTATGAGGTCTGCCTACAGGTGGGCCTCCGTCCTCCTTTCCACCCTTTTTTCATCACTCTTCTTGACTTCTATTCTCTGACCCCTTCCCAGCTAGTCCCGAACTCTTGTCGGGTAATTAGCGCGTTCGTCATCCTTTGTCATCGCCTAGGTATTGCTCCTAGGGTCAGCCTCTTCCGCAATTTTTATTCTCTTCGGGCCCAGAAGGGATGGTGGGTGTTTCAGCCCCGTCCCAATAGGGTCCTTAAGCTTCTCTTGCCCTCGTCAATTAAGGGGTGGAAACCCCGTTTCTTTTTTGCTAATGTGGACCAAGTCCGGTCCCGGTGGGGGGACCCCGACCTCCGAGGGAATGTCGCGGCTTTCCTGCCTGGGGACCGGGAGGCGATGGGGGCACTGCTGACCGCCGAGATCCCCCGGTACACCCTATTGCTAGGGGAGGAAAACTTCGAGCTGGCGGGCCTCGTCTCCCATCGGGGTAAGTCCTTTTCCCACTTAGCTAGAAATCCCGCCCTTTTCTTTCTTTCTTTTTCTTTCTCTCTTTCTTTTCTTCCCTCTTTTTCTCTCTCTTTTTTTTTTTTTTATAGCTCTGAGAACTTGACTTTATGTTATGCAGCGATGAAGATCCCAACCGCAAAAGTGGTGAAGGCTGCTAAGAAAAGGGCCCGAGAAGGGCCGCCCAGGGACCAGCGGGCTCCGGCCCCGAAACGCCGGGTGGTCCGGGCCATCCTCCGGCACCAGCCCCGCCCCGGCTCCGTCACACCCCTGGCTGTACCGGAGGTCGACCTCACGGCCGACACTCCACCAGAGGTGGGGGCGACTGCAGGAGCCACCGCCGAGGAGCCAGAAGTGGGGGCGCATGTGCCAGCTGGGGAGGTCCCGGCCTCCGAGAGAGCGTCCCCATTAGACGCCGCCAGAGACTGGGGCGAGGGCCATCTGGCCCCGCGAGCCCATCCCCCGAAGGGCCACTCGGGAGCGGATCGCACATAGAGCCGGGGAGCTCAGGAGCGGCGGAGAGGGGCGAGGGTGCGCCTAGGCCGCCTCGGGACGTCTTGGACGACGGCCGCTGGGCCGAGCAGACCCTGGGTCCGATTTTTGACCTCAGGGTTATAGAAGATCTCAGCCATATGGGGGCGGGCGCGTTTTTCGAGATTCTTACGCCGCAGTGGTCAAGGTAAGCGATTTTCTCGCTCCTCTTCCCCTTACTGTTTCCTACATACATATATGTACTCTGTTGACCTGGGCCTGTGTGCAGATCGCCCACTCCCTGAGGGCCGCCCGGGAGGTGATCCACGGGGGAAAAAGGTTCTGCGGGAGACGCAGAAGGAGGCCGAGGAGGCCCAGCGCCGCGCGGAAAAGGCGGAAAAGGGCACTAGAAGCGGTCAAAGACGCCTGTGCCAGCGAGGTGAGGACCGCCGTGGGCGGGCGGAAATGGAGGCCAATCGCGCGCGCGCGGCGCTCTCCCAGATGGCGGAGGCTGAGAGCGCAGTCATGGCCAGGGATATGCACATCTCTGAGTTACTTCAGCGCTCCAGGAGGCCGAGAACCGGGCGGGCGCGGCAGCGGAGGAAGCCAGAATGGCCGGAGAGGAGATAAACAAGGCTCGGGAGGCTGAAAAACCATGGCGGAGGCCCTTGCTGCGGAGAAGGCCCGGGCTGCTGGACTTGTTGAAGAGTACAAGGCATCCGATCGTTTCGCAGATGACCTGGCCGAAGCCTCGGCGCTGTGTACCTCGACGGGTTCCAGCATGCTAAGGAGAGGGTGGCCAGGGATTTGAATTTCCCCCGGGCCTTGGAGATCGAGCTGTCAGACCAGACTTCTTCCGATGATGAGCCCGCACCGGGAGAGCCATGAGCCTGCGTCTGCGATTTTGTTTTTCTTTTGTAAGCCCGACTTCGTCGGTATTTTGTAGTTCCTAGTTAATGAAAATACTTTTTACGATGATCTTCGTGTTATTATTAACTTCATCAGTTGATATGTGGCCCCACGACTTTATTCATCCCGACGATTCCGGGGAACCCCTCCCCACCTGCGCCAGTCCGCTTAGTTACATAGACCCACGAATTAGAGCTAGGTAGGGTTGAGTCTTGGGGGCGGGGGCGCCGCTGGTCGGGGATTAGGCCGGTAGGCCCCTCGGAGCCGTAAGCGTAATGCCCGGCCAAGCGTCGGTCCTGGCGTTAGTCTGGCGTACAACCTGATGCCCACGGACTCAGCTTTGTTTGGCCGGTAGAGTGTCGGGTCTTGGCTGTGAAGAGTCGTTGGTGCACCGCTCCGCCAGCGGTTAGCCGAGTTTTATGCCTGATTGGCACAGGGCCTTAAACGCCGACGGGGTGCCGGGCTTTTGTTGCTGAGAGCCGGTGGTACACCGCTCTGCCAGTGGTA
>UESW01004337.1:523039-628627 GCA_900491605.1 Calamus simplicifolius
ACTCAACTTTCTCTGAGATTCTATTTTCATTGATATTAGGGACATTGATCACATCTTTCTTTTGTATTTTTAGTGGCTTAGTTATAGCATTTGCAGTCCAATCCCAGACATTTTCTTCATCAAATACAACATCTCTGCTATTTTTTTTTATTTTCCTATCACTGGATCGTACAACATGTACACTTTTGTTTCAGTGGAATATCCAATGAAAATACATTTCCTGTTCTTGTCATCGAGTTTCCTTCTCTTCTCCATGGGGATGTGAGCATAGGCAATACATCCAAAAAATTTTAGATGTGTTGCATATGGCTTGTACCCAAAACCATGCTTCAAACGGTGTCTTGTTGTCAACTAATTTTGTGGGAGGCATATTCAGCAAATAGATAGCCATTGCCTGCCCAAAAGAAATTTAGGAAGTCCTTTTGCTTTTGACATACATCTGGCTCTTTCCATAATTACTCGATTTTTTCTTAGAAATTCCATTTTGTTGAGGAGTGTATACTGTTGTGAGTTGTCTATGGATGCCATGGAGCTTGCAAAATGAAGTGAACTGATTAGAGGTAAATTCCCCACCTTTATTAGTCCTCAATGCTTTCAATGGAAACCCAGATTGCTTCTCAACAATAGTTTTAAACTAAACAAAAATTTCAAATGCTTCTAATTTTTGTTTTAGGAAATACACCCATGTCATCCTCATTGCATCATCTACAAAAATCAAAAAATAAAAGTTTTTATTGAGTGTTGGTACACTCATTGGTCCATAAATATCAGAATGGACCAGCTACAATGGATATTCAGCTCTCCAGGCTTTACTTTTTCCATATGGAACTCTTTGTTGCTTCCCAAAAATACATTCTTTACAAGGCTTCTCATCTGATTCCAAAATTTTACATAGGCCCAAAACCATTTTGTTTTTACCCAACTATTGTAGGCTTTTGATGTTTAGGTGACCATATCTCATGTGCCATAGTGGAGTTTCATTGGTGGATTCAGCTTTCAAGATCTTGTTTCCAAAATCTAACAGACACACAAGGTATATGTTATTTCTTGTTCGATTGTAGGTGGTTATCAAATTTCTGTTTTGCTCTTTGTAGATCATACATTTGTTATCATCAAACATAACATAAAAACCTTGGTTTACCAACTGACCAAGGCTAATTAGATTTTGTGCCAAGCCAGGAACTTACATGACATCCTTTAACAACTTGTTTCAGATTTAAACTTCATTGAAACTACTCCCATTCCAGCTACATTCACTAGCCTGTTATCATCCATTTTCACTCTTGAATCGATAGACTCATCCAATTTCACAAACAAGGTCTTATTTTCAGTCATGTGGTTACTATAACCACTATCTAGGAACCATATTTCATCACTACATTGTAAAGAAGAAAGGTAAGTCAAAAACAAGGTGTCACAGCTTGCTTCCTCATCTTTCATGGTTTTTTTCCAAGTAATTTACTTGATTATGTTTTCTATTAGTAGAAGGCCTTAACATGACCATATTTACCATAGATGACATTTAAGAGGAGTTTGGAATTTGTTACCAGAATCTGTGGAGAATTAGAATGATTTTGATTACTGAAAGACCTTCCAGAACCTCTGCATCATCCTCTACCTCTGAACCTTCCCCTTGAGTTACCACCCCTTCCATATTCTCTACTAGGTTTGGGAGATTGATCAATAGATATATTCTTATCACTTCCTTTTTTAGTCAATTTTACCTGAAAACTTGTTCTGTGATGACCTCAACTCTGGCATTCAGCCATTCTTCATGGGCTTTCAAGGAGGCAATTAAACTGTTGAATGAGAGCTGTGATAGATCCTTCGATTCTTTAATTTTGGCCACAATATGATCGAATTTAGATGGTAACTCTTCACATTTTTTCAACAATCATCTGCTCTGACAAGTTTTCTCCCAAAGATCTTGTTTGATTTACTATCAAACTGACATGGGTAGAAAATTCCTGAATTGATTCTATGTTTTTCATCAAATTCAAATTCCCTTCTTAGTGTTTGCAGTCTCACCATAATTACTTTAGAACCTTTAAACTCCTCTTTCAAAATATCCCATGCATTTTTTGATCTGGTTGCTCCCATAATTTTTGAAAAAACATCTTCATCCACAGAGGTTTAAATAAAAAACAAAGCCTTGCTATCTTTTTCTTGTTTTCCCTCAACTCGACTCGTTTGCCGTAGTAAGCCTTTCGTTATCTTTGTTGAATCCCTTTCCACCAAGGGCCACAACTCATTCAACATGAAGAATGTCTTCATCTTCAAACTCCACGAGTCATAATTCTCTGACTTGAGAATTGGAAGCATTTGTTGTGAAATGTTGACGAAACTCATGCTTGTTGCCATTTTAAACCAAGACTCCAATCACTGATGTTGAACACACAACAGATCCTTTTCCTTGCTTCGAACCTGACTCTGATACCACCTTGAAGGATTGAAACAAAGAAAGATGCACTCTTAAATAGAAAACAGGCACATAAAGTGGACTCGGAAAGACTGTATTTGTTCTGATACTGTGCTGGAAAACAGGACGAATGGTACGGTAGAGTTTTAGAGAGAAATTTCAAAGGTTTTTCAATTTTTTCTACTCACAGTTTGCTTACATAACATAACACTTCACTTCAACATTAGAATTTTAAAACTACATCACACACGATGCTATTAAGTAATTGCTCATAATTGAACTAAATATTCCTACTACACAGTAACTACCTAATTAACTAATCTACATACACCATTATTTAATCCATATGAATCTGGTACATGAAGGTTGCTGCATATGTTTGAATCACAGTTCTAACAATCTGAAGCATGTCTTTTATAAAACTTCCCTATAAAAAGAAGCAGGTGCTCTAAAATTTGAATGGCTTGCTTTTGTACCACTGAAAATTGAATGTCATGGTTTTCTCACAAGATTTTAATCAACCAAGTGTTTAGATAAGGCTTGGATTTTGAGAATATGCCTGAATTTAAACACTTGGCTGATTAAAATCTTGTGACAAAACATCTTTCTCCAGAAAAAAGGCTTTATGCATCACGCGTGTGCAACGATGACATTTTTGTCCTTTTCATACTGCATGTGCGGCCACACACATGCACGAATCAATTACCGTGGGCTATGCGCGGGACCGTGCATGGTGCACAAAGAGTTTTTTCTTTCTCTATTTGTACATTGAAATTCTTTCTAGGGCATTTGTTGATGATATGGGTGCCAATTGGTGGACCCAATTATTATTTGCATATAGTTAGTTAAAAGTTATAATACAACTTGATTTATTTTTATTTAATGTCCTTGCAGACTTTATAATCCTGAATTTATTTATTATTACCATTTCCTAAAAATTTAAATTTAATTTTCTTTAATTTCATTACATGCTGAAAAATCTATTTGCATCATGTGTTGCAGCTTTAGATTTTGTTCTCTTTTTCCTTGTTCCAATGCTCTACATCAAATGTACTTTTGAGAATAGTTTTAGAGTTATCCAAATGGTTCAATAGAACAAGTATATAGTTCTTTGTTGGAACAAATTCAAGAATACGAAGTATCATGTGAACATAACCGACTGTTGTTTCTCAAGAAAGATAATTGGCCTTGGTTTTTTTATAATAATGCAGGTTAAATTGTCTAATGGACAAAAGGGGAACTTAGTACCTAAATGGTTAATAAATACTGCCAAGAAGAACAACACTGGAAGGGACTGCTTGGAAGGCTGGATTGGCAAGGAAACTTTCGACAATAACCACTGATCCACAACCCCTGGGTAAGGTCGGTATGTGGTTCCATCCTGCGCAGGACCGAGTTCTTACGTCCGTGAGTGTGCTCGGTCTCAAGTAAGTTTCTACAGTTTCTACCTTCCTTACCGGTCCTCATCTCTACTACAAAAAATCATTTCATTTCAATCATACAGACTTGAGTAAATAATACATTTCTATATTCTTATATCATAGTGCAGGTATATAAAGGAACAAGTTGACTTATAAGTATTAGAACATAGTAATGAGTTTAAAAACTACTTGATTTGATCACGGAATGCAGGGTTTCCGAGATAGCTACATCCAAGACAAGCACAGACAGATTGGGAATGCTGTGCCCCCTCCACTGGCATATGCTCTAGGAGGAAACTCGAGGAAGCAGTCAATGCAAATCAGTCCTTGACTTGAAGGCTCAGCTTTTAATCTGAGGCTCAGTGGAGGGGTATGGCAACGAAGGGTCGAGCTTTGAGACATACATATTCTGATAGGGGGAATCAGACCGTGCCATGGAAGCTTTGTTCTGGTCGGTGTGGTTGAGTGAAATATTAGAGATCTAGATTTTACATGGTTGGAAGTTTGGAACAGATTTGCTGAATCGTTCTGAGAGAGAGAGAGGGATTGATGTGGAACGTTTTTGAAATCCTTAAAGCTGTAGATTGAAAATATTAAAATTAAGATGTTTTAGGTGCTGTGGTTTGCCTGTTATTTTCCTATTTTTGTTCTCTTGGCTGTTTTACATTATCCTCAGCTTATTTTATTGATAAAAAATTCAATTCAATTTAAAAGTTTAAGCCATGAAATTTTAATGCTCAATCATACATATCAACTCATCTCCCACTATTATTTCATTTGTGAGTAAACCTCACAGATGTTCCTTTAGCATTCGCTTCCTCAAACGTCAGCTAATTGAAATCCTCTCAATTGTCCAATCCACAACTTTTGATAAATCTCCATGTCTAATAACTCCTTCGGATGTACCACATGTTTAAGCTCCAGTCCAAAAGCAATACTTCACCGTGTATAGAACCACACTGCACCAATTTATTACCACACAAGTCTAGGAGACACCCACTTTTCAAGACATGTTTTCACTGCACACATACAATAGTCAGATCTTCACAGAATCATACCTGAGCCTGTGCTCAAAACCTATTGTTTTACTCCCCATCAAGTTTACTGGCTATACTACTCGGAGTACCTACAACCATCACCACTCCTTATATTAATCTAAATGTCATTGCTCTTCACACTATCAATTTCAAAACCATCTTAACTTTAAGAGTTGTACATGATAGATAGCTCTCATGCCTCAGACCCTAGCTAGATGGATCTAAAGTGTAACAATCTACCGCACACTTAAAAACAAATCCGTAACATGCAAGGTGTTGTATGCAGGAATTTTACATAATAATTGAGATAAAGGGCTAGCTTCCACCCAACTTCTACTTATATCTTGGTTTCTAAAACAAGAAAATAATAATAGAGTTTATAAGTCTTCATTCAGAAAGTAACACAACATAAATCAATGGATCAAACAAGTGATGATTTATACAGCTTTTTATGAAACAATGCATTTCATTATGAAAAACTAAAAACTTTAATTCACAACTAGGCATATCATCGATATACTAATACTTATAAATTTCAAGGTATCTTTAATTAGTACTCAAAACTTTCATGTAATATCTTTTATGTTATTGTATTCAAAATTTTTAAGTCATTAATAATTAGTAATTTACATGTCATCATTTATTAATCAGTGTCCTTATCATTATTTGTTGAACAAAATCATGTCATCAATTTTTATATCATCACTAAGTTCATTCTCGATGGTCACACACTATGATCATATTTATCCATATAACAGGGCCTGAGACCACATTTAAGCGTGTGGATGGGGATGTATCCTCCACATATATCCTCTATAAGATGGATCCTGAAATATGCCATCAAGTCATCAAGTCATTTTCATTACATAGCAAACCAAAAGTTATATATTTTTGATGATATTTTATTATCAATAATTTTGTATTAATTATTATTTACTATTATATCATAAAATTCTTGTAATAACAATAATTCCCCAATATTTGAAGTAAATAGCTATGCAAAAATAATTATATAGCAGTAAGTGTTAAAATACTAATAGTGCATAAGAAAATAAAAGTAATATTTAACCAATAATTTATAAATTTTTGAATAGATATTTATAGTTAAGCAATTTACACAAATCTTCTAATTTATAATTAGCTTACTTACTTGATCCAAATTTGTAGCAAACATGCTATGCAAAATTTAAAACTTTAATAACATTTCAAAATCTCATTATTTCAAATCAACTAATTATATAAAAATTTAGTAATTATTTTAATTCAAATAATCATTCATTAAATATAAAATAAATTTTTAGTAATCTTGCAATATTATAAAAATCCTAATTTATAGTTAAGTTATTTACTAAAGTTTAAAATTCTTTTAATAATTATGAATAGTTTTAAAAATATGCTAACTTTGATTAGATTACTTACTGAAGTTTAAAATCCCTTTTAATAAATATGAATAATTTATAAAATACTTTAACTTATGATTAGATTATTTACTGAAGTTTAAATTTTTTTTAAATATGTATAATTTATAAAAATCCTAATTTATTCATATTATAAAAATCCTAATCTAGCAATATTATAAAAATCCTAATTTATAGTCAAGTTACTTACTAAAGTTTAAAATTATTTTAATAATGAATAGTTTTTAAAATATGCTAACTTATGATTAGATTACTCACTGAAGTTTAAAATCCCTTTTAATAAATATGAATAATTTATAAAATACTTTAACTTATGATTAGATTATTTACTGAAGTTTAAAATTTCTTTTAAAAAATATGTATAATTTATAAAATACTCTAATTTATGATTGAATTACTTACCTGTCTAGATAAAATTACTAAAAACTAATCCTTAATTTTTGTGCTTAAGGGTTTCTCAATTGATGTTCTTGATCCTTCAATCTTCACTTTCTTCATCCCTCTGAACTATTAATTTATTATCAAAAGACCTTAATTGAGCTCTAGTTATAAAGAGATTTCCTAGGTTCCTACTCTTCATACGATTTTAATCTCCTAAATTCAATAAACTTCCTAGTCTTTATAGGATAATGACTCCCTTAAGAAAAATAAAGTGATAAATATGTATTTAATATTTAAAAATAGATTCTTGATTCAAAATAACTTGTAACTCATCCAATATAATTTTTAAATATAAAAATTAATAAGAACATCAAAAATCATCATTTTCTCAATCAATGCCAATTTTGTAATTTATATGAAGTTCATTATATGTTCACAAAATTGCTTCTAGCTTCCTCAATTAACCTTCGATTTAAGTGATAGGATGCATTAGAAAGTTAACTCGATACCAAATATTATGGATATAATGCTATAAAAAATTCTAATTATATTACTTTTTGTATCTTTTTAAACTCAATCCAGTCAAGATACATCTTAATCTAAAGTAAGCTAGCCAAAGAGTTGTGTCTTATTGTAGTTATTGGCATTGATACCACTTGGCCCTTCTCCTGGTCAGATTCAAATTCTTTATTTCTTCCCAATAAGTGATATCTTAGCCACGTGATTCAATTTGATTAGTTTTTAATTAGTTACCATGCCAATGGATATCAATTGTTCATTCTTCCTGAATAATAGAAGAGAGACATCCTTATTTAATAAGACTTGGATAAAGCATTGAAGAAAAAGGATGGAAAGCCATATAAGATGAGCAATAAGGAGTGAAAGGTGTAGAAATCAAGTTGTATAAGTACAATTTGACTTTGCATTGCTGATAACATTATTAGTGATGTTATGAATGAGGATTCTATTCTTGTGAAATGATAAATTTGATAAAACTCTATCTTGCTAAGAGTTTGAACAATTTATTACATTTGAAGTCATCCTGATTGATTAAAGATGAAGAAAAGTGAGAATCTCTTAGAATGCTTGTACATGTTTAATAGAATACTAGGTCAACTATGAAAAAGTTGATATAGGAATGATAATTTCAACTCAGAAAGTAGGGATCCATTATGTCATACCCATTTAGCATGAGGGTTATGCGCTTTATGTGGGGATGGAGATAGGGATTATTTTCTATCCTCACTAATAAATATGAAGTAGTAATGAGAATATGTATATCCTCACCCCAGCCCACCCAATTGCCATCTCATTAGCCTCATATTTTATGTATTGCAATACTTTTATATATTTTCATATATACAAAAGTATCCTTATATGTACATTGTTTTTTCTTAATCCTATGTGCAAGGAAATTGGCCATGTTAAATAGGACTATCCTCAATAGAAGTGGAAGGAGAGTAACACCTCTAGAAGGAGCTCTTTGGTAGTGCTGATGATGAAGGTGTCTCACAGTCTCTTGAGTTATTGATAATTTTCTTGTGATAATTGGATATTAGATTCCCCTTGCATTTTATATGCACACTTTAAGAAAAAATACTTTAATGTTCTAAGGAAAAAGGATTATAATAATGCCCTTGGTTGATGGGTCACACTTGTGATGTTATAGATTTCGAGACAATGAAAATAAAAATGTTCAAAGGAGTGGTTCGTACTTTGCGTGGTGTAGCTTATGTGCTAAGTATATATATGAATCTGGTGTAAGGGATCTGGCTATTTTGCTATAGGTGGAGTCTTGAAAATCATACATGACAAAACAACATTGATTAAAGGAGTAAAATGTGATGGTTTGTTTGATTTGACTAAAAAATAATGATGGAGATCTTAATGAGTGATTAAGAGTAGAGCTTGTAGGGTAATGGGATCCCATAAAAAGTCTCTTTTGCAGTTGGAGCAAAGACATGAATAATGTATTTCTAAGATTCAAATTTTTGCAAGGAAGAAGATGGATCAATGTCTCTCTCTATAACTTACTAGTGAAGTTGTCTTTGGGCATGTGGACTATGTTTTTTAAATTAAGTGGTTAGAATCATTTGTTGCTTCTGTTCATATATAGTTGGCACTTTGGTAGGTTTTTATTTTTTGTTTGTAGCTTTGGTGAGAAAATGGAGTTACAACTAACTTTCAAGTTGATAAAAATATTTGTCAAGGTGGAAATTATTGTGTGTCACTCATATTCTTAATATATTTGGCAATCAAATGATAGCCTTGATGCATAAACGATAGGCTTGGTAAGCAAGTAGTAGGCCCAATGAGGAAGTAATGAACTTGATAAGTGATAGATTTGATGGGTAACCAATTAACTAGATGAGCAAGAAACTGCTACCTATGAATATATGCATTGAGATTATGGTGGTTACACATAAATTGCATGGGTGAGAGAGCTTCTTTGGGATGACAAAGGGTGTAAAAGGGTTCTTGGGATCAGCTTTAGGAGAAAATTTTGATTAACACTTGCAATTGGCAAGCAATTAACTCTTGTAGCACTTATTTTCTCATATAACTACAAGAAAAATGACTTTTCCTACAATTATTTTCGTAGGAAAAGATAGAGAAATTATAGGGAAAGCCTTTCCCTATGATTTTTGTCATAGGCAAAAGCTGAAAAAAGTCGTAGGCAAAAGTGCATCGAGAAAGTCTTTGCCTATGACTTTCAAAAATCGTAAGCAAAGAGTAGACCTTTTCCCTATGATTTTTTTTTTAAGGAAAAAGTTCATATTTCGTAGCGAAAGAGTGATCCGAATTTAAAATTTAAATTTAAAATTTGAAAACTTTTGCCTACAAAAATGGAAAATCGTAGGGAAAAATCAAAAAAAAATATTTTTTTTATCCATATCTATCCCTACGAAAATGAAAAATTATAGGAAAAAGTTGGCTAATAAATTTTTTTAATGATTTCTTTCCCTACGAAAAACCCCAAAATCTAGAAAAAAATTAAATAAAAAATTTATTCACATCTTTCCCTACAAAAATTCTTAAAATCGTAGGGAAAAGTTGGTTGATATTGTACTACAGATGGACTAAACCAAAGTGAATAATATATGATATGTACAGTGTCGTCTCTTTAAAAACCTAAACCCGCAAAATGCAAGCTACACATCCAAGTTGTTTAAAATGCATGAGATAGAGCTGCGCATGGGGACACAAATCAAATTACATAAGATTTAAAAGGATTGATAAGGCTGAGAAAAAATATAAGATCTAAAATATACTGGGACTCAAAAACTGCCATGAAATGACTGACCCTAGAACTACTCAAAAGCACTTCTGGTGCACGACTGAAGGATCACTTTCATCATACTCTTCCTTCGAAATTCACATCTGCAAATTTGAACATAGGTCAGGTGATTAACAAGCTGAGAATCAGAAATTAGTGGCAATGGCTTAACTATAGAACTAGATTGGTGGCACGACTACTGATATACTGCAATTATATAATGACCCTGAGAAGAGAAGCAACTTATAAACCAAAATCTTACATGCTAGAAGGTGCTGAGAGATGCAATGACAGAGCCACCAATACAGAATACTTTCGTTTCATGAATGTTCTGGCACGCAGATGCAAATAAAATAATTAATTGCAAAATTGATCATAACTAAATCCATATGCTCTTAAAATAATGATATTTATCAGTGGACCTGACTTAGCTGTGAGTTAGAAACTCAAATAATCTGTGCTTGCTGAAATGCAGAGAATTCTATTAGTTACTTTAAACATAGAGAAAGCAATGTCTTCTTCCTACCTGGTATATTGGACAGGTCCTCTTGTAGTTGTAAACATGCCCATAGAACGCTATGTCCACCTTATATTTTTGCCAAAAATTTTGAAGGCTGTCCCTTCCCATTGGCTCTTCAAATGAACCCTCATCAGCGTAATAAGAGCCAATGTCTGCTATGCAGAAGTAGAACATGCCATAGTCCATAGAATACCTGAAAATGAAATGTAAGCTAGACCTTTTTCATCCAAATTGATTGGAGCCAATGTGTTTGTAAACAAATCAGAGAGGTAAAATCTCACCTGCTTACCTCAAAAGCTATGGGGAAAATATAAAGTTAAAATGAGAAGATGAATGACCAGTAAGATAGAACATGTATAAAATAAAGAACAGAGGGTGGGGCAGTAAGATACGAAGACAACCTTTTCAATTCCAGCCTTGAACTTGTTCAAAGCTCCCAATCTCTTGGCCCACCAGAAACAGCAATTAAGAAGGGTGTTAATGCTCATTCATCTTATAGTCACTCCCAAAATTCATGAGAAAAAAATAGGGATGACATCCATGGATCCTGTTCATGAGCTCCAAGCTCTGATAGATGACATCCGTGGATCCAAGCTCCAACATGCTGTTAACCACTGGGATGCAGATAAAAAGAACAAGAGTTATATATTAATAACACATCAGCCTTCTTGCAAACGATGTTGGTGAAGCGGCAGCCAATACCTTTGATGGAGGTGAGGGTGAACATGATCTTCTGCTTCCCATCCACGTTCGTGTTCAGCACATGAAGGATGTGCTGGAAATCCTCGTTCGCGATCAAAGACTGCAAACAAACCCCCCATAGAAAATAACCAAAAAGCAGCAAAAAAAAAAAGAAATCACAGAAACGAAAGGAAATGTGCGGACCAAATTCTAAAACAGAGAAAAATCAAAGAAATTTGAAGAATAGACTAACCACGGTGGATAGGGTTTCTTCCCTTCACCGGCGGGAGGCAAGAGAAGCAAAGACGGTGACTGAGTGAAAAAATAATGCCAGTGACTGGATCCGGCACCCAAGACGACGATGCTGAATCCATCCTTCCGTCTCTCTTCATCATGGCCACCGCCTTCTCCTCCACCATAGCGGTGCTCCTCCCAGCCACCGCCATCGCACTAGAATATCCCCTTCTAGAATCAAACAGATGAGGACCGTCAAATCAAGAAAGGATCCATTGATGGACTGATGAAATGGAAGGCGACAATATCCCTACCTGCTCACAAAGAGGGCTTCTCCGTCGGAGAGAGCCACGACGAGAGTGGCATTGGAGAGAGGAATTGATTAGGGCTTCGGGAGAGATTGAGGATTGGAGATCAGAGGAGGAACCGAAGATGAGGCGTTCTTTGCGGGAGGGGGAGGGGGAGGGGGAGGAAGGGGAAGCAAGAAAGGGGATGGAGATCGTAGGGGGCAGAGGATGGAAGAAGGGGAGTGAAGGGTAGAAGCTTTTTCCTCTAGTGTTAGGGCAGAGCGAGGGAAGACGGGTGGAGGCTTTTTTTTTGTTAGCCTTTTCAAATCGCAGGAAAGGCTTCCTTTTAAATTTTTTTTGCCCCTAAAAAAAATTGCTGATCCTTTACCTATGATTTTCATAAAAATAGTAGGAAAAGACTGAAAATCATAGGAAAAGATTTTTTATAAAAAAGATTTAAAAATAAAACAAATTTTTTTATAATTTTTTTTAAAAATTATAAAAAAAGCTTTTAGTTTTTTTCTATGATATTTTAAAAATCATAGGAAAAGATAATTTTGTTTTTTCAATAAATTATTTTGTGGCAAAAATATTCGGCAAATTTTTGGTGAAAATCGTAGAGAAAGGTTTTTTAGAAAAATTATTTGCATATGATTTTAAAATTGTAGGAAAGGCTTTTTAAAAAAATTATTTGCAGGTGATTTTGCCTCCACATTGAAAATAGCTTTATGAAAAAAAAAACTTCTTAAAAGCATTTCTGATTTTTTTAGATAAGCGCGTGTGTATATATATAATAATGAATGGAGGTATACTTCTTGTTGGGAAGGGCTTGCTCAGTTGGATATAGGCTAGCGAGTTGGATTGGACTGAGCAGATTCAGTCAGCTAAAATTAATAGTAAGCTCATAAGGAAAAGACTGGCTGCACTGCCCTTTGGTGTAGCAAGCGTATGTTAATAGGATGAATTGGCCGCCGATATGTGTCGATACGCGTGAACCGATGTGCATGCATGCCGATACACATATGGTATACGACAAAGCTGATTGAACCATCGCATGCGCGCCGACATGCACAGGCGATCAATCTGCACGATCGATGCACGTTTGCTACACTGAAGGATGGTGCAGCAAGACTTTTTTAAGTTCATAAAACTACATTATTGCTAGTAGGCTATAGGCTTTATTGCTGATGGACAATATGATGGGGTTTAAGTTTGGATTGTATTATGAGTTATTAAAAATATATAATTGATTAAAAATATCTATAGGTGAACAATATTTTGAAATGCATTTTAAACTACTAAGTAGACTAAGTATGAATTAATTAAATTAAATATATTTGTAAATTCTGGTTATAACATTTAATTGAAATTATTTCATAGTTATAATTATTAAAAATCCTAAGCAATATAAATACTCAATTAATTATTTTGAACTTTATTACTATTATTATTAGCATCATTTATTAAAATTGTTAATTTCTTGATAGTAAGTTGATACTAAAATAAATAGTTATCATTTATCGTTAGCATAGCATTTAAATATAAATTTGAATATTAATCATATTTTTAAAAGAAACATTAATTACTATGTTGGTAACAATAATAACATTATAATTATAGACAAATAAATATATTCATAAAATAATAATATAATTATTAAAATAATAAATAAAGGAAAATAATAAAAAATTACTTAAATTCATATATAAGCTTTGATTGTTAAGTAAAGAATGTATGATAAAAGCTTAATATGATATGAACTCTTGATTCACTAAGTAATGATTGATGAGTGATTACTAATATAATGACCTGCTTTCATAGAGGATATATGCGGTTAAATGTGGTTTTTAGCCTTATCACATGGATAAATAGGCTGTAGTTTGTGACCATGGAGAATAATTATTAATGACCTAAATTACTATTACATGAATTACTAATGATGCAATTATTATATTATTATATGAATTACTGATGACATAAATAAGATGATATGTAAACTGATAACATGAATTATTGACTACATGAATAGATAACATGTAAATTGATAACAAAAGTAATGATGACATGTAAACTGATGACATGGCACTATTAACCAGTAATGATATGTGCATAAATTAATGAATAATGATATGCTAATATGTTGAATATTGAAGTCTAAAAATTTTGAATATGAATAATGCCTGTTTATATGCATATGTAAGGTCTGTAAATATTGGTTTCTTAATAATAATATATCTGGATAATTTACTTATGGTGATTCATGGCTAGTTTTCTTATTAAGCGCAAGCTCATAAAACTTCTTTCATTTTTTTTAGATGTAAGGAACGGAAGAGGACTATGCGTAGATGTAACACCTATGAGACCAATTGTCTAGCTTCTCTAGTTTCTTTTAATAGTAGTGTACTTTATTGAGCTAGGGATTTCTCTTATTTAGTTGTAAAAACATTTTTTTTAATTATGACTTGGACAATTGCTTAAATGTTTTATTTTTTTAAGATGCCTAGCATACTTGAATGGGGTGGATTGTTGTGATCCAAATCTACATTAGGGTATGAGGCATGACCCATGTATTTTAGATTTTTTTTCTTATTTAATTATTTCTACCACATGTCATCATCAAATTTATTTTTTAAATCTACCCTCATCAACTAACAAATGATGGACCATGATGATTGAGTTTAATCCTAGCATGTCTGCATATGACCACGCAAAGACATGAATGTTGGTTCATAGGAACTTGACCAAGTCTTTTTGCATTTAGTAGATACCTAATTTGAGTCATCTTCAAATCTTCAAGCGTTAAAGGTTTAAAGTTTATGTTATTTTAGGAGCAAGAATATTATTATCTTTTCTTAGCATTCCAAGGCATCCAGTTGTTTAGAGTTTGGGTCCTTATTATGCTCATCTAGCTACTTTTTTTTGAGCTTGAAGTATAACTCAAGTTTGAAGTTTTACGTTTCAAGCTTAAGACTAGGCTCTTTATCATGGGAGGGTGATATGCATGCAAAGGGACAAAATATTTTGGGTGTTTGAAGCTTTTATGGATTTTTCTAAGGAAACATAGAAATTAGTTTTAGTTTTTCTTTCAACAAGATCTCATTGAGAAGGTACCATAAAAACTATACTACTAAAGTAGTTCCAAGAAACCAAAAATCAAATACCGAGGAGCATTCCCAAGAAGCATAGAAGGATCACACTCAAGCATATAATGTCAATCTCAGAGGATATAATATTGTTTCTAAATACAGGTCTAGAATATCAAGGGTACAACAAAAATGGTCCAACCAATGCATCCTCATTCTTATGCACTTTTCCTTCTAGATCCACTCTCCTTTGGATCTATTCTTAATGCGGATAAACTTAGCTTTGATAGCAAATGTAATGTGGGAAAACTGCTTCGATATCTAATGTCAAGTGGGTAAGCTGCAACAGAAGATAACTACTAGTTCACATCATCTCATTATAGGTCTTCGATTTAGTATCTTCATTTATTTTGAAAAAATTTATGCCTGACCACTGGGCCTGCTGCTTCGGCAACGCACCGTACTATGGTCCTTATCTCTTGGGAGCCCCGACCCCCAGGTTATGTCAAAGTGAACTTTGATGGTTCTATTTCGGATCGTCTTGCTGGATCCGGGTTTATTATTAGTGGGCCAGAGGGAGTGTTGCTCGCGGCAGGTGGATATGGCTCTCTCGACACTTTGCTTTCTATGGCTGAGCTTCAGGCTGCTTGGGCAGGTATCACCTATACGGTCCGTCATTTGGGCTCTCGTCGGTTGGTCATCGAGGAAGATTCTCTCATGGTAGTCCATTGGATTAGACGAGATATGGACCTTCGCTCCCCTCACAATCCCCTGATCTGCGATATTTGGGCTTCTATCAAGTCCACCTATGCGCCGCTGATCCGCCATATCTACCAGGAAGCCAACACTACGGCTGATTGGGTTGCCTCTGTTGCTGCTCAACACCCTGGTCAGTGGGAATGGCATGTTGGTGATCCCTGCCCTGTTATTTTGCAGTAAATTATGTACTCTGATCTTTCGGGTTTGACTCGTGCTAGAGTGGTGTGATCATCCGCTTGTAAAAGAAAAAAAATGGTCTTATACAACTCAGGTAAGGAACTACTTCAAGATAGAAAAAGAAAAAACTTTCATAATTTTGTTACTCTATTTATTGATTTAATATGATATACTAAGGGCATATTCATAGAACAAAATTGATTCAAAAGAAATTAGACTAGAATGATAATATTTTCAAAAATAAGAGACCATTAATCATTCAATATTAATAAAAATAAGATAAAAAAACTCCCAAAGAGAACACTTTTATTAATAAAAATAAGACTCCCAAAGAAACACCTAATAAAGTTTTTATTTTACCAAAATGAGATCTACTTATTGCTTTTCTAAGCTGCATCAACTTCCTTTGGCTTGAAGAATTTAGCTCCTATGATTGCTTTATTATTTATAGAGAGAACTAAGTTAAGCCTTTGTAGGTAATCCATGTACGATCTTCAAGAGTGTAATGTGGGCTTTCCTTACATGCTAGAAATCATTTTAATTAACCTCTCTTTTGCTCTTTGGTTTAAATTTTCTTGCCACTTATCAATAAAATCATTTCTAATGGAATAGCAACCAAGAATTCTATGCTTCTCCTTTTGTTTGATTTTTTTTTGCTTCTTGGTATTAAAATTAGTTAATTTACCTGCTTGGTTGATATTGACTTTATTTGACATGTTTGTTCTAGAAGAATATTAGTTTATATTTTTCAAACGTTTGTATTTGTTGGAGGACTATTGATTTAATTCTTTTCTTTTGATTTGAAAACTAAACTAACTAATAATAAGGGATTCTATAGGCTTTCTTGGATTCATTCTTTCTCTTTCCAATAAGAGCATGATCAATGGCAACTATACTATTGTCTGGACTCTAACTTCTCACAGCTTTGCTTCCATCTTCTCTTTGTAAATCAAAAGAATGGCTCGTGTGCCTTCTCTTATTTTATTCTTCCAAGGCCTTTTCTTTACATTGTTTTGATATTAAGATTTTCTTTTGGATATGTTACTTCATTCCTTAACTTGCCAATACCATTATTTGCATGCTTTCAGTTAACTCGAATTATTTATCCTAAACTGTACTAAGCAAGGGTATTTTCTCCTTCACTATTTTATTCTTTGGTTCATTTGGCTGTCTAATTATCTCTCTTTTTGCTTTCCTATTTGTATTCTTTGAATCAAAAATAAACTTTTGCCCTACAAGAGTTGAAACATTAACATCCCTTGCTTTTATGTCCTCTTTAAAAATTTTCATTTCCTGGTCATCTTTATGCTCAACTTCCTGGTTAGATTTCTAATTATGAAGACTAGAAAGTCGTCTCAAGGATACAAAGTGAGATTTGTCCTATTTATTTTAAAACTATATGTGTCGTCTCTTCCTTGGTGAATGACATTCTTAACATAAATTTAGGAATGGCCTAATAAGATATGGCTAACATTCATTGGAAGAACATTACACCGAACTTCATCAATATAGTTTTTACCTTATTTAAATGTGATAATACAGTTCTAGCTCAAAGAAGTGTAGAATTTTTAAATCGAAGGATTTTGTAGGGCTTTGGGTGTGGTATGGTCTTCAAGTTAAGTTTCTTTACCATCTCTATAACATTTATACTACTTCCTCCATTAATCATCAAAAAAAACTTTCCTAACACAACAATCCGCATAATGATGAAAGACTTGATTCTTGTGCCAGTCTTCTTCTTCTTTTGATCATGTGGTAAGTAGAACTAAAATAGATACATCAACATCTCCATCACCCTCCATTTGATCAAGAGAAGTTGTAGACTCAATGGCTTCTTTATTAAGCATGCTATCTGATATTCCAATTGGGTTACATGATCTTCTAAGTTAAATGTGCAAGCAGTGTTGTTGCCTATGTATACCATAGATGGTAGTACATATTAACATCCTACACTATTAGAGACTAAACCAATAAAGAAGAAAACCTCTTAAATATGAGAGAAAGCCTCTCTTTTTGGAACAATTAATCTAGACTAGGATAAGGGTGAAGACAGTAATTAATCAAGTAGGAAGCCTCCTAAATATGAGAAGAAACCTTTTTCTTTGAATAAATATTCCATATTGAAACAAGGATGAAGATGTCAATCAATCAAGGAGGAAGCCTCGTAAATAGGAGACAATCCATTTTTTTGGAAAAATTAATCTAAATTAGAATAAGGTTGGAACAATTGTTACACATATCCTAGCATCAATCTATATTTATTTTGGAGTCATTCCAACATCTTCTTCTTGACCTAGCCAAAGACTCTTTGGCAGTTCTCACACAGCAAATTGCTAATGGTGGCTCATGATGGGGGCTGTTCGAAGGATGAACAGTGTCGGATGAAGAAGGGAGTCAATTTTGATCCCATGGAGGTGGATAAGTAGCATGATCGCTCCACCCAGCTGCTCTGTAGTAGATAGCAAGCATAGAAGCATCCAAGAAGGCAACACAGACATCCACGATGAACTCAGTGCCCAAGATGTGGGCGATGAGGATGTTGGAGAACCCGTAGTCCTAGTGCTTGAGGGCACCTATTGCGAAGTTCGCCTTGGCAAGTTGGTCCACGATGAGCTGGGCAAACTAGTTGGACTTTTCGGTGAAGCTGTGGATGACATAAATGGTGCCGACGACCTTGGCAGGGGATAGCAAGGCCCACCACTAGGTGAAGATGCAGAAGCCCTATGGGTTAACGAAGGATGAGGAGCCATGGAGATGGAGTATCATTTGTAGAATTCTAGCACTATTAGTTGCCCTAAGCGGTGGCTAGCTAGGCTTGGGATGGTAGCTTCTAGGGCTTGGCCACCGAGTTCAGTAGAAGAAGAATGTTTCTTTTATTCTTCCTTCTTTTCTTCTCTTTTCTTTCTGCCCCCCCCCCACTTTTTTTTTTTTTGTCACTCCTTTCTCTCTTTTCTTTCTTTCTTTTACTTCTTTTTAACTCTCCTTTTTTTCAACTTTTTTTTTGGTGCACACACCCTTTCTCTCCTTTTTTACTCTTTTTTCACTTTTTGTAATAGAAAATGGAAAAGATCATGCAATTCACACTCTAATTTTTGCACATTTTTTAATAGAAAGTAGGAACAGATTGTATAATGATTTTTTTTGTTCTCTTTTTAACTAGGGTATTAAAGATGCAAAAATAGAAAAATAAGTTGGAGGGAGGAGAGAGATGGTCACCAACTTGGCTCTCATACCAAATTTGATGTAGATAAACTTAACTCTGCTATTAAATCTATTGTAGGCAACCTACGATGATACTTAATCTGAAATGAGTAGACTACAATGGGCAATAACTACTAGTTTCACTCTAGCTCCTTAAGGATTTTAGATTTAGCATTTCTAACCATCCTAGGATAATTTGCTACTTCGCTCACCCAAGCAAAGATCGCTTCAGGTCGAGAGAAGAGAAAAATCTTATAATTTTATTACTCAATTCATTAATTCAATGAAATAAACTAAAGGCCTATTTATTATGCAAAATTGATAAAAAAAATCAAACTAGAACAAAATATTTCTAAAAATAAGAGACTACTAATCATAAACTTATTCAACGTTAACAAAATATGAAGAAAAAAAAGATTCCTAAAGAGAATAAGACCCCTATTAATAAAAATAAGACTCATAAAGAGACACTTAACATAATTTTCTATTTTACTTAGAAGAAGTCCAGTTCTTACTTTTCTAAACTACAACAATTCTCTTTTCATGTTCTTTATCTAAAGAAAGGGGTTTGAGTATCATCTTTTCAAACTCTTTTCTTCAACATACTTATCCTTCTTCACATTCTTGGATTGAAAGATCACATACATAGGTTGGGAAAAATCAATTTATCTCCTTTTTCAAGTGAGATGCCATTTAGTTACATCCTATCTCTTTCATCGCTCTTTCATCATTGCCATCTACAATTCCAAGAGGTATTGCTAATAACCTAAATGCCAATTTTCAATTCTTCTCTTAAGGAGGATAGGATTTATCATTCTTTGATTTCTTACACTAAGAACTTATCCCAAATAATAGCTTGATTAGGATTTCTTACACTAAGAACTTGCCCCAACTAATAGTTCCATTACTTATTCAAGTTTATGATCATTTGGTCTACATTGGTAGACTTAGGATGAATGGTATATGTAGGGGTTCTAATTGTAGTGTTACCAAAAGGACTGGGTGTTTGGGTGTAGCTAATTGTTATGTCTCACTAGGGGATGGAAAAGGTCTAACTACTTCCATTGGTAGCTGAGTAAATTCAAGAATTGAGAGTAGTAGCTAAATTCAATAATTAAGAGTGCTCCTGTGTTGGTTCCTAATTCTAGTTCATAGAATTTGAAACTTTGATATCAGATTTTCATAGAATTGGTCATCATCTAGTTGGGTCGGAATCATTATTTCTTATTCAGTTGACCTTGCAATTATTTTTGAATGTCACACAATTATATAGGGAAGAGGGTACGATTTTAGTAGTATTATTGTAACAACTCAGGATTTCACCCAAAAATATTAATGAATAAGGTATTATTTAGGCTCTTTAATTCTATATAAGTACTCATATCTAGTTAGTGCATAATAATTATAGAACTAAATACTCACAAATATGAGCTCTTACATATTCTTCCTCCACTTCGGTTTAAGCCTTGACATCCTTGTCAGATGAGGTGTCTAAATCAAAATTTCCAACCAATCACAACCACAAACACCATGAAAGATCCATAGCCAATCTTGAAAAAGCCTGATTGCAGTGTCCTCCTAGTCCACATAGGTCTTGGGCTGGGTCCATTTTGATATTATTTATAACAACTCAAGATCTCATTCAAAAGCAATCCAAATTGCTATCAATTTCTATTTAGTCTCATTGGTGGGTTGTGATGCAGTTTTAGGAGCTTAATGGTTGAGTACCTTAGGGCCTATTTTTTGGGATTTTTTTAAATTAACCATGCAATTCCATCTTGAGGAGAAGATGATTGTTCTAAAACACTTCGCACCCTCAATGGATAAGTGGTGAATGAGTTTGAGATCTCTAAGGATCCTAAATTAGAACAGATGTTGCGATCATATTAGAATATTTTTGAAGAACCATGAAATCCATCAAGGACCCATGATCACAAAATTCCTCTAAAGCAAGGAAGTGGAACTATTTGTTGGAAACCATGCAAATATCCTTACCATAAAAAAAAAAAATGAGAAATTGATGGCAAATATACTGGTTTCAGAAGTGATTCAACTAAACCAAAGTCCTTACTGACCTTCAGTATTATTAGAGAAGAAGCATGATGGGTCTTAGAGGCTTTATGTTGACCATAGAGCTTTAAATGAAGTCACCATTAAAGACAAATTTCCCATACCTATCATTGATGAGTTATTGGATGAATTCCTTGGTGCCTAGTTCTTCACCAAGTTGGATCCATGATCTGGTTACCATCAGATCAAATGTACCCTCATGACATACCAAATGCTACCTTCAAAATACAAAGGGCATTATGAGTCTATGGCGATGCGCTTCGGGCTTGCAAATTCTCCATTAATATTTCAATCTTTGATAAATGAGGTATTCAAGCCATATCATTGTAAGTATATCCTAGTATTCTTTGATGATATTTTGATTTATAGCAAATCATGGGAAGAACATATAAAGCATATTGAGCTTACTCTAAAAGTTTTGAGAACTCACCATTATTTATAAAAAATGAAAAGTATCACTAGAAGAAAGTTGAGTTTTTTTTTTTTGTGGCAAACTTATTACGGCGATATATTTTCGTCGATATATCTTCCTTTATAACGGCGAAATCAAAATAAAAGTCACCGTAATGCCTATTTGTTATGGCATAAATACATTTCGTCATCAAAAACTTATTTATAACGACAAAATAAATTTTCATCATTGTAATTAAAAATTTTTAAAAATTTTTTTTTTCATGATATTATGGTGAAAATTATTTTTTGCCATAATAATTAGATTTATTATGGTTAAATATATATTTTGCCACAATAGGTTTACATTTTATTTTATTTTTATTTTTTTTGTGCTATTATGGCAAAAAATAATTTTTGCCATAATAGGGAGTAGATTTTATTTATTTTTTATTTTTTCTTCATGCTAATACGGGGAAACTTATTTTTCACCATAATAATTAGATTTATTATGGCAAAATATAAATTTTGCCATAATAGGTTAGATTTTATTTTTATTTTTATTTTTTGTGCTATTATGGTGAAAAATAATTTTCACGGAGCAAATTTTATTTTTATTTTTATTTTTCTTTGTGCTATTATGGTGACACTTATTTTTTGCCATAATAATTAGATTTATTACAGCAAAATATAAATTTTTCCATAATAGGTTTAGATTTTATTTTTATTTTTATTTTTTTCTGCTATTATAGAAAAAAATATTTTTCACTATAATAGGGGGCAGATTTTATTTTTATTTTTATTTTTTCTTCATGCTATTACGGTGAAACTTATTACATTTAGATATCACCGTAATAGGTTAAGATTTTATTTTATTTTATTTTTTCTTCATGCTATTATGATGTAACAATATTGTTGCCGTAATAATTATATTTATTATGGTAAAAATTATGGTTCATTGTAATAGGAGCCAATTTTATTTTTATTTTTATTTTTTTGAGTTATTATGGTGAAAAATGTTTTTTACCATAATAATTAGATTTATAATGGCAACATTTAAATGTTACAGTAGGTTAGGATTTTATTTTTTTTTTAATTTTTTCTTCATGCTATTACATGACGAGACAATATTGTCATCATAGTAATTAAGTTTATTACGATGAATTATGACTCACCATAATAAAATAAAATTATATATTTTTTATTTTTTTGCGCTATTACGATAAAAAAATAATTTTTACTGTAATAAATCTATATTTTCACCGTAATAATTAGATTTATTATGGCGACAATATTGTTTCGCCGTAATAAGGTCACACCGGCGTAAAAATATTTTTCCTTGTTTCTTCTTTTCCCTTAAACCCTCCCATGATTTTCTTCTCTTCTTTCTGAAACCCTCGCTCCCACGCCGTAAATCTAAGACTCCGTCGGCCCGCGCGAGCTCCTCTTCACTTTCAACCCCCGAACGTCAGAACCCTCCCTCGCCGCCTTTAAAACTCTACCACATAGAAGCAAAAACAAATATGGGATTGGGGTAAGCCTATTTTTTTTTCTTCTAGACTAGTGGTTCTAGTAGGTCCAAAAAGGTCCATGTGTAGTAGCTTGAGTAGTTTAGTAGTTGAAACAATATTTTTGAATTTAAAATAATTTCTTGTTTATTTTTTTGAATTGATATGCATCACAAACTCTATTTTTTCAAAGTCTAATTTTGAAATACCTTTAACCAAATCCATTATAAGAAATTTTGAAATCAAGTGTGTACTTGCATGACCTAATCTACGATGCCATAGCCATCCAATCTTATTTATCTTAGCATTATCAGTAATTAGGTAATGGTTACTTATAAATAAGTTATCTAAGTCAATTAAGTATACATTGTCATTTCTATTTTTAACAAAGATAATGCTATTGTTAATGGGATTTGATACTGTGCAGATAGATGCTTCAAAGAAAACTTTAAAACCTTTATCACATAGTTGGCTAATGCTAATCAAATTGTATTTTAAGCCATCAATATATAAAATATTTTTAACAAAAGTGGTTGGAGTGATCTGAATTTTATCAATACACATAATGTGACCTTGACTATTATCTCCAAAGGTCACCACTCTACCTCTTTTGGCTTCAAGGGTGATGAATTGATCTTTGTCATCCGTCATGTGTCTTGAGCAGCTGCTATCAAAATACCATTTTTTTTTTAATTCTTTAGCTTCAAGACACATCTACAAAGCAATCACATCTTTTGTTTAGGTACCCAAGCCTTCTTGGGTCCTTCATAGTTAGTAGCAGCAAATATTGTTCCTTTGGAACCCAAATCATATACCTTTATAATCAGTATTTATATAAAATATTTATGATTGCAAGCATAAGACTTATGACCTTTTTTACCACAATAAAAACAAAAAATATCATTTTCAACTGATTTCTTAACAAAGAAATTGTTAACAAGTTTTTGCTTCTTATGTGGTTTGTATCCCAAATCAGCCTTATCAAAAATAGTTCTTTGATTGTTTAAATGCAAGTTAAGTCTTTCCAAGCTATATGTAAATTTGTCAACAATATTTTTATATTTTTCAGCTTCTTTTTTCAAATTCTAATTTTTAGCAGAAATTACATTTTTTTCTTTTTCTAAATCTTGCTTTCAGATTTTATCTTTTCAAATTCAAGAATAAATTCATTTTTCGTTTGAGAAGATTTAGATTTTCAGTTTTTAAAACTTTGTTCTTTGTTCTTAAAACTTTAAAATTATTCAGTAATTCATTAAAAACATCAAAGTTCATCAAAAGTAAAATCATAGATAGGAGTTTCAGAACATACCTCTTCTTCATTGTTTGTCATAAGACATATGTTGGCAACTTCTTATCGTTCATCTTCGGATGAAGATTCCTCACTATCGCTCCAAGTTGCAACGTATACTTTCTTTTTTTTTATCTCTTTTTGAGTTGAGGGCATTCAGATCTGAAATATCCAAGCTTTTTACATTTATAGCAAATCAAAGGATCTTTCTTTTTCTCCTTATCTTTTTTCTTATCTCCTTCTAATTTGACACTAATTTTTCTTTTGTAGAATGGCCTCCTTCTTTGCATGAATTTCTTGAACTTTCTTGCAAGGGGAGCAGTGTCTTCATCGTCTTCATCTTCTTCACTGCTGCTCTTCTCATTTTCTGCAGCTTTTAGTGCGATTGTTCTTCTCTTCTTCACATCCTTTCAAGATGTTGCTTCATTATGACTTTATGGGTCATGAGTGATCCAATGAGCTCCTCCAAAGATAGACTGTTGAGATCTTTGGCTTCTTGGATTGCTATTACTTTTGTTTTTCATGCTCTTGGAGGAAACTTAAGAATTTTGTGGACAAGTTTAGAGTTAGTATAGGTCTTTTCAGACTTTTTGATCCATTCACTATATCAGTAAATCTAGTATACATGCAAGTGATGGACTCATGCTGATTCATGTTAAAGAGTTCATATTTATGCACAAGAATGTTAATCTTGGACTCTTTAACTGGTTGGTACCCTCCTCATAAGTAACTTTCAATCGATCCCATATCTCCTTGGCTGAAATGCAAGTGGATATCCTATTGAACTCATTTGCATCCAAGGAGTAGTATAGGATATTCATGGCCTTGGCATTGAACTGGTCATTTTTCTATCATTCTCATTAAATCCCTTTCGAGCTAGGAACAATGGATCCATCAACTAAGTGTGTGGGAGTGCTAGGACCATTGATAATGACACTCCATAAATTATAATCCAAAGCTTGAATGAATATCCTCATTCTTGCTTTCAATATGAGTAGTTTATGCCATTAAACAACGGAGGGTGATTTGTAGATTGTCCCTTAGAAAAATAAGAACCAGCTTGAGCTGCCATTTAGATCTTTAACTCTTGATTGTTGGATCAAAGAAGGATGAGCACAAGCTCTGATACCAATTGTTGGCCTAGATGGGCACAAGCTCTGATACCAATTGTTAGCCTAGATGGCAACCCAAAGGAGGGGTGAATTGGGTTCTTAAAAATTTTAACACTTAAAAATAATTTTTTGAAGTTATAGTGCACTAGGATATATGCAATGAGTGTGATGCTAAGAATGCAAAATAGAGTATTAAAGATAGAGTAAAGAAAAAGAGAGATAAGCACGATAAACACAAGAATCGATGTTAACTACACCTACATCCACTCCCAAGCAACTCTTGAGCCTACACTATAATCACCCTGATTACAGCTGAGTTGTTTTACAAGCTTATAACCCAAACTTATTGTTTTACAATGGGATCATAACGAACCTAGCCGGTTTTCATAGGTTCACCAGCACAAAACCTATCACAAGCTTTCAAGCTTGCATAAGGCCAACTGCCTTACCTAATTCAATCCCTTGATAAATCAGTAATCAAATGTTATAAGAGTAAGGTTACAACAGATATACAACTCCTTAAATGAGCAAATAAGCAATATAAACAAGATAGAAATAGAAGAGCCTGATTAGAATATTTTGAAGTTGGCTTTTCTTCTTTTTCTCTTGGATGATTTCCTCAAGATAGGCTTGAAGCTTTGGAAGAATCGTTGATGTAGAGGCTTTTGAAGAATTAGGGCTCTTCTTCTCTTTTCTATTTTATGAAAATCCTTCAGATTGGCTTTTGAATGCTTTGAATTTCTCTAAACTCTTTTTCGAACAGAAGGGATTTGGATTTGAACTTTGTCTCTTTTGATTTTCTCTCTTGTGTTCCTTTTTGCTTTGTCTTCTAAAATGGTCAGATGTCTCCCTTTTATAATCTTCTTTTAATTCATTTTTTGATGAAAACTAGTCGTTAAAATTACTTGTGGATATTTTAGCACAAAGAGGAAAGAACCATTGAGGTTTGTTGGAGAAAAGACAAACTCTGGAGTCATCTCTGACATTTTTAAATTCGTGCCTCATATATTAGAGTCGACTCTAATTCCCTTGGAGTCGGCTCTAAGTCATGATCCTTAAAACAGTAACATTTGCTCATCGTGGGGTCGGCTCTGACTTTCCATGGGATCGACATCTTTACTTACTAGAGTTGGCTCTATAACAAATGCGGGAGCCGGCTCTAATTAAGCTTCAAAAATTATTCTCTGTATAACCATTAGAGTCGGCTTTAATTCTGTAGGAGTCAGCTCTAATTTGATGCAGAAATGTGACTCTCTGTCTTTCGATTAGAGTCGGCTCTAATCTCTGCAGGAGTCGGCTCTAATCCATACTGAAAGTGCCAAACTATTTCGATACGCTCCGAAGTCGTTCTAATCCTTCTAGAGTCGACTCTAATGTCTGAAACTTGATACTTGACATTCGGATTCAATTCAAACTCAATTTTTCTTTTGATTTTTATTAATTAAATATTTAAATACCTGAAATACTTAATTCAAATCATTAGTAATATAAGGAATATACTAATATGGTTTTTGTTAGTCATCAAAATTAATAATTGGGTCAAAATTGATGAACTCTTTAAATTTGTACAATTTATTCCCATCTCCCATTCATATTCAGCTGCTTCAATTGCTCAGATATTCTTTGAGCAAATATCTAAACCATGTAGAATACCTAAAAGCATTGTGAGTGACAGAAATGTCACTTTCACTAGCACTTTTTTGGAGAGATCTTTTCAACTTACAGAGAACAAACTTTAACTTCAACTCTACCCACCATTCTCAAATTGATGGCCAAACTAAGGTGATCAATTGAACAGTTGAGAGATGTAACTTCGATGTTTCACAAGTCATAGAACTAATAAGTGAGTATGATAGATTTCATGGGTTGTGTTGTTACAATACAAGCATACATTCATTCAACAAAATAACTCGTTATAAGATTGTGTACAGCAAACCTCCTCCCACATTGTTGCCCTACATTTCAGGCACTTCATAAGTTGAAGCAATGGACCAAGAACTGTGTGTTAGAGAGAGCTAGTTGCCTAAGGAGTCACAAACAACTAAATATGGCCCAACAACATATGAAAAAAGTTTTATGATGGTAATTGATAATGGAGTTTTAAAAAAAGGTATTTCTATTTAATAACTATATTTTTAAAGTATTATGCGACTTTAATATTTATTTAGTAGTTGAATTAAGAAGGTACTTTTGCAATATAAATCATAAAAAAACATGACATTATACTTTCAATGATTTTAAAAATTATCATTATAAATTATTATAATGATATTATAATAATATTAAAGTATATCTTATTTAATATAATAATATAATAATACTAAAATATTATCATTATATAATATAATCAAGGTATATTAAATCATACTGATATGAAATCGGTATGGTTCACCATTTCAAAATTGTACGGGGCCGCTACCACACCAAACTATCTAATATAGCTCAAAATCATCCTGTACCAATCTCATTATATCATACTAAATTATCCCATACCATACCAAACTGCCTAGTTTAGGATTATTTGTGAGTTAAAACCTTCTAGTTCACCTAGCTGATGCATCACTGATTCGGTATAAGGTAACTAGTATGCTGTTAGCTCTATACGACATGCTCCGTACCAAACTATATTGGTACGGTACTAAAATAATGCCAATTTTTAGTACATAAATCTTTATAATAATATTATATTTATATACTATATTATAATATTTAATAATATTATTTTATCTTATTTTACATTACACAATATGTCACTATATTTTATTTATAGTATACTATAATATTATTATAAAAAAATTGAATATAATATATTATATTACATTATATTATATTTATTATAGTTATATTATATTATATATATTATTCTTGTAATTTGAATATGTGATCTTCAAGTGTGAAAATAGCTTTCCAACATTTGATAAATAGAATCTTTAAGAAAAAACTAGAAATCAGAGCTTTATCAAGTAGACCTTTTAACAACTTTTAGTGGACTAGAAAGTATTTTCAAAAAGTTTATCAAACACCATAAAATTACTCAAAAATACTTTTAGGCCTCTAAAAGTACTTTTAAATTATTTAAAAGCTCATCCAAATGGAGCCTTAGCTTATCTTCGCCACATCACAATTGTCCTTAGCTCATTAAAGACATCTTAAATTATCCCCCTAGATACCATGAGCTATTTGAGATCATTGAAAAATCTTGACAAGTAGCATACAAGCTCAAGCTACCAAAAAGATGTAAATTAACTTCATCCAGGGTTTGATGTCTCCTTGCTTAAAAGGATGGTGGGAATAAATATGGATATTCAAGAAACACTACCCAGTATTTCAGAGAATTATGGTTCCATCACTCCCATGCCCCAAGCTGTTCTTGACCAACACAAAAAAAAAGGGAAAAAGTTTTAATTCATTGGCATGGCCTATCACCAACAAATGCAATTTTGGAAGACCTTAATGAGATCAAAATTCATCTCTTTAAGGCAACCCTCAAGGATAAATTAGTTCTTATAAGGAGGGGAGGGATGTTCTGCGCCTAATTAAGTTGCTACCCATTCTTACTAAGTAATAGAAACGGTTTAAGTAATTAGTCTCAACATGAAAAGTGAGAGGTTATTTGAGCTGTTAATGCTATGTTATAGGGATGGTTTGTAGGGCTTTGTATCCATATTTTTTAACAGATACGAATACGGATATGAATACTAAACGAATATTAAAATTCATATCCATATTTATTCTAAACGGATACGGATACGAATCGGATATCAAGTATATCCATATTTATTATATACAGATACAGATACGAATCGGATATCCAGCATATCCATATTTATTATATACGGATACGGATACGAATAGGATATCCAGTATATCCATATTTATTATATACGAATTCGGATACGAATCGGATATCAAGCATATCCATATTTGTTATATACGGATACGGATACGGATATGAAGATAGAAATTTCTTTGATCTCATGATGGTGTTATATGATGAATAGTTGTGAAAGAGTTAATAAATAGAGGAATACTAAAGAAGCCACTAAACTCCCTAAGTCTACCACAAGAGCAAAACATAGGCAATAAGAATATGGCTACATAAATGTTCTCTTAAGAAACTTAAAAGAAGTTGAAATCCACAACAAATCCAACTAAGCAACAGTGTAACAGGACCTAAAATATTTGAGATGGAAATCATTAAGCATTGAGACAAGAATTTTCACAGAAATGTAGACATATATAAGAATTTGCAGTTCACTAATACAAAAAAATGCATAAATATAACAGGAAAAGCAAAATGTCAAGAATATTTTTTGAGTACTACTAAGAAATACAAGTAGCATGTTTCTCAGGACTTACCAACATTGGTGTTATGTACATAGCAAGTTCATCAAAGAATGGCAGGAAAGAAGCTTTGAATGTTTTGATCAAAGTGCCCAAACAATTACCAACCTGAAGAACACAAAGAAAAATAACATAGGACAAAGGTCAAGTTTTATAATATATAAATGATCATATCAAGGGTCTAAGCTTAAAGAAAGTAATTTGCCAAGCATCCACGAAGTATGATTTTTGAAAATATATCACAGACCTGATAAAAGACGCATGATTCTTGAAAATATATCACAGACCTGATCAAGGAAATGAATAATTATTAATCATAACCAACCTAATCGATCCATGGGTAGAAACCCTCTTTGAGCTCATCAGCATAACAACAGAGCCTGTTACAAGCTGTGGTTTTCTCCTCCAGGATGCTAGTAACTTATGAGATATAGGGACATAGTTTGAGTTGGCTCAGAAAGACATTATCAGCTATTATTTCCTAATCATTACAATTTGCATGCATCCGAGTCAGGAAATGCTATGAATCTGCCAACATCATGGCCCTTGGCTCAGATAGAGCGTCAAACATATGCTTCACAAATCACAGCGGTTGCATTTAGAAATGCCCTCCAAGTCATGATTTCAGTGTCAAACATATGCTTCACAAATCACAATGGTTGCATTTAGAAATGCCCTCCAAGTCATGATTTCACAGCCCACACATTGAGCGTCAAAACAAATTGGAAGTTCCTATCATCATTGCCAAATTAAATTGAATAGGCTCAAAATATTATCACAGCCCACACAATCACAAAATTTTTGGAATGAAATAAACAAGGCAAAATTGGCAGGTTGAGGTCGGTATCGATTGCCCCCGATACATTGCAACATGTCGGAATCAGTTGCCCATGATACATGGCAACATTGGCAACCTGCATATGCCATATTGTTTTTGCATCATATGATTCATATAATCATATTATATAGCTGAAAGCATTAAGTCATCACATGAAAATATCTAATAGGATTTGTTGACGATAAATCTTAAATGCATCTCATAAACTCAAATGTCATAAGAAGTATTTCATAAACTATTAAGTAAAAAGTTCACAAATCATTGAATAACATCATATGACAATCTTCAATGCTCTAATCATCCTGAAATAATAATAATAATAATATTAGTATAAAAGTTTAATATATATAATAAAAATAATAACTTATTTTTAAAAACTACACATCATTTGCATTTACCTTATCCAATATAGCAGGGAAATTGAGATCATGAACAATGGAAGGAATATGACCTGAAATGAAATTTTAAAAAATAGTAAAACATTATAAATAAGTTAAATCTAATAAAAATATTGTATAAAATGCAATAAGTTACCTTTTTTCTCAGATCTCAGCCAATCTTGAAGATAAATCATAGCTTCAACAATATCAGGATCTAATGAACTTCGAAATGCATCTATCACTCGTCCACCTGTACTAAATGCTGATTCTGAAGCTACAGTAGATATTGAGATTGCCAAAATATCTCTTGCAATCCGAGATAAGATAGGATACTTTGGACCATTAGATTTTCACCAGCCTAACATATCAAAAGCATCACCTTCAACCCATGGCCAAATAGATTCCTTCATATATATATCCAAATCTATTCTAATTTGTTATTGTTGTGCATTCTTCTTCATAAATTGTGCAAACATTTTTTTTCTTCCTTCCATCTCATTAAACTCATCAGAAATATATCCGCTATCTCTCGATGAACCAATATCATGAGTAATTGGAATAGAAAATGAAGGAAATTTTTTTCATACTCACTATAAAGGTTTCGAATAACATTTTGAACATCACTAACCTCTTTTTCTCCATTTAAAGAGTAAATCTGTGAGTAATAAAATTCTACCATCTTCATTTTGTAATGATGATCTAAGAATGAACCCACTGCTAGCATGAGATTAGATTGTTGCCAATATTTGTCAAACTTCTCCTTCATTGATAATGCCATAAAGAGAAAAAGTTGATCCTTAGGATTTGTGCACCATTCAATAATTTGCAATTGAATTTCACAAAATTCTTGAAAAAAAAGATTTGCAGTTGGATATATTGTGCATGAAAGGAGCTCGGTGATGTTATAGAAGTTTTTCAAAGCTTGACAAAATGTTTTTACCTCTATCCAATTATCATTTGTTGGGCACATATCATATTTGTATGGATCAAGACACTGCAATCTTTTAAAAGCCTCTTTATAATAATAAGTATCCCTTAGCATCATGTACATAGAGTTCCACCGTGTTGGGACATCAATTGACAAACCTCTACGTGTATCCAAATTACATTCTTTAGCCCTCTTTTCAAACTTCCTCTAACTGTAGTGGAGAGCTTCGAATAATCTTCACCATTTCTTCGATATTTTAATTGCCATATTAAATTTTTTTAATCCATCCTACAAAACTAAATTAATAATATGTGCAGCACATCTCACATGAAAGAACTGACCATTACATACAAGTGTTCCTTGAAGCCTATCCACGATTTTTCTGACACACACATCATTGGCACGATCATTATCCAATGTTAATACAAATAACTTACGATCAATGTTCTAATCAATCATATTTTTGATAAATGTATTACACAAATTGACTTCAGTATGTCTTCCTCCCATATGCATAAAATTAATTATTTTCTTTTTTAAATTTTAATCATTATCAATAAAATGTGCTGTCACACATAAATAAGACTTGTTTTGTCTAGAAGTCTACAAATCCATAGTTGCACTTATCCGACATGAAAGTAGACCAAACATATCATAAACTTTTTTCTTTTCCTCTAAATATGTTTCCATAATCCCTTTTCTAAGGGTTATGCGACTCTTTAATTCAAAAGATGGTCTTAAAGACTTGAGAAAATCAATAAATCCTTTATGCTCAACCATAGCAAATGAGTATTCATGCATAACAAACATCCGTATAAGCTTCTTACGACTAACATCTCCATCATATGTATAGGTACTCAAAGAACAAGTGCCATCCTCTTTTTGCAATGATGTTTGTAACATTAGTTGGCCTTTGACATTAGTATTCTTAAAAAATGAATGGCACTTATTAAGATGATTTTTCAAATGTGTTGTCCCCAACCTACTAGCTCCATTAAATATTCTTTTGCAATGATTACATCTTGCTTCTTCTGTTAAAAATTTTTCCATCAACTTCCTTTTCTAATTCATACTTTGTAAAATCATCCCAAATTTTAGATGTTAGCTTTTTCTTTTGTCTTTTCCTCTCTGTTTGATTTGTAGGCTCAACTGATTTGCTATTTGCATCTTCAATAGTTCTACTAGAAGACATGATATATAACAAATGCATCCAAAATATAAAAAATAAAATATATAATAAAAAAAATCCATGATCACACAAGTCAATGAGAATTCCATCACCAAAAAAAAAATATTAACATACTCAAGCAGTCATTCAATTTCATTGTTTAATATGCAATAAAAATTTAATCTATGCTGATTATTTCACACCTAATTTAATCTTTAGTTTCTTATGGCATTCCGTCGACTTCTTTTAGCCTTGGCTCAAAAACAAGCGAGCATGCATGCTACCAGCCTTTTAATTTGCCATTCAACATATTTCTGGTTTGTTTTATACATTTTTTTGATAACAAGAAAGGCCTTGGCCCTTGAAAACATAACATCTTGGGCAACTACCATAGCCAATAAATTAAGCATAGCAAAAAACTCTGAACACCACTGTCTTCATACCTTTTGAATTGCTGTCCAATTATTTAAATAATCTGTAACCTTATTAGCTTCTCTCTCTCTCTCTCTATATGTGTGTGTGTGTGTGTGTGTAAACTTGAGCACAAGAGAACTATGAAATAGTAAATATGAAACCCATAATGTCTCTAAGAAAAGGATGAAGGTAGTAAAAATGCCCTTAATCCAAATCACCACAGCAAAAGAATTCCTTTCTAAGATCATCTTAAAGCACTGAAACCTCTTTGTAGCTTCTTTTAAACCAAGTCAAGCTGCTGTCAACTCCACGAAAGGCAAGAACTGCTACAGCCTTAATAACATAATCAAGATCATCTCCAATATGCCTAGCTGAGTTTGAATGAATTGAGCCATCAAAATTAATTTTAAGATATCTTGGTTACAAAGGATACTTTTTGTAAAGAAATCCCAGATTTCAAGATTGCAAGGAACGAAAAATTTCAGCAAACTATTTAAAAGCTTGACTAACCATCCAATTAGGCCTAAATAACTTCTTTTCAAAGTAAAACTCATTCCTGACCTTTCATATTCATCATTAAATATAAATTAACCTTGCAAGATCCTTTTATATATATTCTTTCATCCTGACCTATAAGGAAAATAAAATCTTATACTTGGTGAAACTTTTGAACATGACCATACTGTAGTTTGACAAACTCTCCCCCATATGAAAAGATCCCACACAAGTAAAGAATATAAGTGGTCAAAAAATTTATTGCAAACTAATATCTTCTACAAACAGAAGAAACTGAAGGTATTTACTGTGCTAGCAACTCAGAGATGAGAATTCTCTTATGCTAAACCATTCACAGAAAATAAAGAACATACTAATAGCCCTTTAAACCCATATCTTCCTAGCATCATATATCATGATTCTCTCCACATCAGAAAGCCTTATAGGCATCTCAAAATGGTGACCTTCGATTTATAATTGGAAGCCAAAAAAATTTACATCCTTCTAAGCAATTCCGCCAACAGAGTATCAGTGATCTCTCGTGCCGGAGCAGGAGAGAACCAGATTTTGATTTCAGATCCCTAGCACAACAAGGAGCTTATCCACGGTAGAAAACCATGGCAGGTGCTTCAATCACCATTAAAATGATACTTCAATACGATTGCACAGAATGAAGTGACAATCTAATGGCCGTCAGCTCCAACGACAACTTCCACCATAACTGAGTATCTGTGAGCATTACCTCTGTATCCTTGTTAATACCCATCCAACGATCCAGAGATAAATCACTTTAATCAAATCCAGGGATAACCCTCTGTATCCTTGTTATTTCTTATCATTATTTTTTAAAAATCATCTTTTTATGAAATTAAAATCCCTTCTTTCCTCGAATCAGGATCAGCATCATTAGCCCCATGAGAGGCTCGCTGGTTGGAAAAATTAATTTGCCGTGGAGATGAAACGAGGAGGATAATGACAGCATTAAATAATGGGAGTAATTCAATAAATTTACTTTCAATGCTATTCCATGGGTTTCGGAAACACATGTGGCTATGGCCGATCGAGAGTTGGTTTCCCAATCCCATTAGCGTTGGGATTATAGAGTTACAGAGGGGAGATCCGGCCTCGCCACCGGCCATGGCCACCACGGACCCATCCCGCCCTTCCAGGCTTCCCCTAAGCAACCTCAGAATAGAGCAAAGAGAAGAGGTGGAAGGAAAGGAAGCTTACTTGATGATGATCGAGCCAAATTGCCGAAGTCCAGGGAGGAACATATCATCAAATCGGATCCGAAGATTTCGAACGAAAGTGTTGACTTTGATAAATCTGAACAGACTGAATAGATCGGTTGCTCTCCATGATGGATCGCTCCTCCTCGACCACGTGGCACCGTCTCCTTCGCTGCCTCCACGATGGATCGTTTCTTCTCGCTGTCACCATGCCAGGAAGTTTGGATGTGGAAGATGAAGAAAGAACTGAAGTATGATGAACTCAAGAACTGGAAGGAAGTCTAGAAGTGGGAAGGAAGCGGGCTATGCAAAAAAAAAAAAAAAAACGAACGAAACAAGAAACGGGAGTGGAAAGGGAGACTCTTCCCTCCTGCCAACCGTACCCGACGGTTTTGATTTTATTTTTTTACTTAAAAAATAGTTGTCGCCCCAGTGCCCGGCGAGCTTTGTTTCGGTTAATAACCGGATATATATAATAAAACGGATATCCGTATCCATATTTAAAAATATATATAAATTCGTATTTGTATTTGCATCCGATTAATTTTTGAATTAAATATACGAATTCATATCCGAATCTGATTAAACTATAAAATAAATATCTGAATCTGATATAATTCAAATACGAATACGAATATGATCAAAGTTTATCCAATCTATTTTCAACCCTAATGGTTTGAATAATGCCCTATATTTCGATCAATTGTTAGAGCATCTTGTAAGTGGCAATTTATATTAAATAGATGTTGGTTATTTGAGCTATTGCTATATATGTTACAGGGATATAGTTGGAATAATGTTCTATTTGGATCGTTAATTTGTTAGTCAAACAGCTACGTTAGATCGATAGCCATTGGGTAATAATTAGGACCAACAGCTAAAATAAATAGATTCTAAGCCTTCTTAGAAAATGTTATAGGCCATTGCAGCTGCATGTTCTTGGTTGTTCCAAGTTTAAGAGGATTTTCTTGGGCAGGCTATTAGTTAGTTGCTGTGTAGTTATCCATATGCAAATATGAAGAGAGAGAATAAAATACAAAGAGGTATTCTAATCTCCTTTTAAGTGACTTTTTTTTTTTTTTTTCAAGGCTAAAGTTGACCTAGCTACTATTTAACTGGAATAGAGGTGAGGGTGCGGTGGGAAGGAAACTCTTTCTGCACCGCTCCAGTGCAGATCATTTTATTAACATATCAAATGCACCTAAATTTATGTATTTATAATGCTAGATTCATGAGCAAGTTTTTCGGCATGGATTCATGCATGAATAAACTGTTACGCTCGATGCAAATCATTCTGCATCAAAAGCGATGTACAAAAACTTTTCTGCAATGAACCAATACTTGCTTGTCCGGTTCTATGGCCGACCCATTCGTAGAGCCACGTTTGTGTGATTGGTGTGTGGATTTCATGGGGTGGGGGAATATTAAACTTCATTCCAGTTGAGAGGCTACATATTCAAGCTAAAAGAAATGTAAATGGATTCGATCATGCCTGACAAAAATTGTTTACAGAAGCCAGTCCGATTCCATAAAACTTTGAACCCACCTTGCTTCAGACCCAACCATATGTACATACGTACGTCATGCCCGCGAGCACTGGATCAAAGTTTACATCCAGCTGGTGGAGGACTTTGTTGGGATTGTTTCCAACTCAGATTATTTTTGGGAAGAGAAATCAAGGTAGAAGAAGGGTTTTCTCTCAAGAAGAAAAATTGATCTATTACGTTTCATTAAGCACATCACCATATAAATATTATTTCTTGTTTCTACGGATAAGCATAATCCTCTTATGATCTTATCCATCTAAGGCTATCCCATCAAAAGATAAAAAGATAGGCTCATTATTTAAAAGCCCAACTTAGACTAAATAAAATAAAATAAAATAAAATAAAATACTAAAAACTAACAACTATTATATTTTAACACTTCCCTTTAATGGTTGTTCTTGGATACCCATGAGATCTATAAAGTGTATGAATTTCTCCTTGGGTAGCCTTGATGAAGATATCTGCAATTTGGTCTTCAGTCTTCACATACTTCATTTCAATTTATTTTTCTTCTACCACATATCTAATGAAATGGTACTTGATTTTGATATGCTTGGTGCGGCTATGATATATAGGATTCTTTGTCATAGAAATAGTAGATTTGTTGTCATATAGCAGAGTAGTAGCTTTTTCTTACTTTTCACCCATATCTTCAAGTATTCTTCTCAACCAAATTATTTGTTGTGCTGCCAAAGTTGTTGAAACATATTCTGCTTCAGAAGAAGATAATGCCACTGTATCTTGCTTCTTGGATGCCCAAGATATGATACCTGAGCCATAAAAGAATGCATATCCTGATGTGCTTTTCATGTCATCAATATTTCAGCCCAATCACTATCATAAAACCCAAATAACTTCACAATATCATCCTTGTCTCTGTCATACATGATCCCATAATCTTTAGTACCTTTAATGTATCTCAAAACTCTTTTTGCTTGTCCAAAGTGAATATTACTTGGCTTTTGCATAAATCTGGAAAGTAAACTTGATGCAAACATAATATTTGGTCTTGTAATTGTTAGATATAATAAGCTTCCAATAATGCTTCTGTATAATTATGCATTGGATTCACCACTTTTATCTTCTTTCATCAACTTATCATTTACCACAAAAGGTGTTTCCACACTATTGCAATTTTCATGTTTAATTTCTTGAGAATGCCTTCTACATACTTCTTTTGACTGATAAATATACCATCTTTTTTTGACTTATTTCAATTCCCAAAAAATAATGAAGCAAACCCATATCATTCATTTCATATCTTCTCATCATATCACTTTTGAAAGTCAAGATCATATTCTCATTGTTACCAGTAATAATTAAATCATCAACATAAAGAGAGACAATGAGAATATTATTACCTTGCTTCTTCACATAAAGTGTTGGTTCACTTGGACTTTTTAGAAAACTTTTTTCATTGAAGTAGGTGTCAATTTGAGAGTACCATGCTTTGGGTGCTTGCTTCAGGCCATATAATGCTTTTTTCAATTTGTATACCTTGTTTTCTTGACCTTTGATGATGAAGCATTGAGGTTGTTCAACATAAATTTTTTCTTCCAATACTCCATTCAAGAATGCAGACTTTACATCTAGTTGATGTAGTTTCCAACTTTTATAAGTTGCTATAGAAATAAGAGTTCTAATTGTATCATGTCTAGCAACATGTGCAAAAGTTTCTTGATAATCAATACCAGGTAATTGAGAGTATCCCTTTGCTACTAATCTTGCTTTGTGTCTTTGAATAGTGCCATCTGGATTGTGTTGGTTTTGTAGATCCACTTCAAGTTAATGACTTCCTTATCACTTGGTTTCTTCACTAATTCCCAAGTTTTATTCTTCTCAATCATATTGATTTCTTCCTGCATTGCTTTGTTCCATACTTCTTCATGCATAGCATTTTCATAAGTTTCAGGCTCAATCATGCAAAAATTACAAGAAGAATAAATGTCACTTAACCTTCTCATTTTTATAGGAGTAGAACTTGAAGATGGACTTAAACTTGAAGTAGTTTGTGGTGAACCTTCAACCTTATTTTCTTCATTTTGAGCATCATGAATTTCTTCATCTAGAGAAATAATATTTTCTTCAACTTTCTTTTGCTTCCAATCCCAAGCAACTTTTTCATTGAAAATAACATCTCTTCTTATGATCACTTGATTTTGCTTCAAGCTGAAAAGTCTGTAACCTTTTGATTTAGAACTGTATCCAATAATGATACATTTTTCACTTACTTCATCAAGTTTATGTCTCCTTTCCTTTGGAATATGTGCATAGCACACATATCCAAAGATTTTGAAATGCTTCACTGAAGGCTTTTTACCATACCAGGCTTCAAATGGTGTCTTATTTTGAAGAGCTTTTGTTGGACATCTATTAATCAGATAAACTGTATTCACTGCTTCTGCCCAATAAAAATTTGGAAGGCCTTTGTCTTTGAGCATAGATCTAGATATCTCAACAATAGTACGATTCTTTCTTTCTGCAACACCATTTTGCTCTGGTGTATAGCTAACAGTCAATTGTCTTTGTATACCATCATCTTTACAAAATTTCTCAAATTCATTTGAATTATATTCACCACCTCTATCACTTCTCAGCACCTTGATATAATGCCCACTTTGTCTTTCCACATGATTTTTAAACTTCTTAAAGATAAGAAATGCCTCTGATTTATGTCTTATAAAATATACCCATATCATCCTTGAATAGTCATCAATAAAAATAATGAAGTAGATGTTACCTGCATGATAAGGAGTTTTCATAGGCCCACATATGTCAGTATAAATAAGCTCCAATGGTGCTTTGGCTCTCCATACATGCTCTTTTAGAAATACCTCTCTATATCGTTTTCCAAGTGCACATCCTTCACAAGGTTCTTCCTTGTCATGTATTGCTGGTAGACCATACACCAAATTCTTTTGATATAAACTTCTCAAACTTTGAAAATTCAAGTGCCCAAACCTTTTGTGCCATAACCATGACTCATTATTTACCTCCATCTTCCATGCAGCATCCTTTGCATAGTGCAAAATAAGAGGAAAACTTCTATTTTTTTCCATCTTGATTTTTGCCATAAGTTGCTTTTTCATCCCTCTGTCATATAACTTGTAAACATTATCTTCAAAGTGTACCATATGCCCATGCTCAATCAGCTGTCTAATACTCAAGAGATTTTGCTTCAAATCTGGAACAAGTAAAACATCATGAATGCATTTTCTTCCTTTCTTGGTATTGATTTCAATTGTGCCTTTGCCTCTTGCTTGAACTAGAACACCATTTCCCATCTTCACTTGTGAAATTGAAGAACTATCAATGTTCACAAAAATAGACTTGTCTCCTGTCATGTGATTGCTGCAACCACTGTCGAGATACCACATGTTATTACTTTGCTCTTATGCAGTTTGACATGCATATAGTGTGCTTTGCTGACCTTCATTTTCTTCTGAGAAGTGTGCTTGTTCACTTGCTTTGTATCTATAATCTTTTTAAAAATGTCCAAACTTTTTTCAATTATAACATTGGGGTTTGCCCCTAAACCAGCAATCTTTTTCAGCATAAGAAGACCTTTTACATATGTTGCACCTTTGTTGAGTACTCTCATCATATTGCCATTTTAAAAAATTATTTCTTTGCATTTCTCTACCTCTTCCTTTCATATTTCTTCCTCTTCTCTACTCTGGTTTTCACCTTTGAATGACTCTCTTTTGACTGGAGCATGACTCGATGATTTTTTTTGAGAATTTTTATCAACTACTTTGAGTTTAGATTGAAAGGCACTTTCAATTGATGATTCTTTATGCCTAAACAATCTTTGCTCATGAGCTTCAAGAGATCCCATTAATTCATGAACACTTAATTCAGAAAGATCTTTAGATTCTTCAACAATTGCAACTATTGTATCAAATTTTGGAGATAAACTAGCCAAGATTTTCTTACATATTCTTCGCTTGGTGATGGTTTCACCATAGCTCTTCATTTGATTAACAGTCTCCGTAATTTTGGAGAAGTAATCCTTCAATTTTTTATTTTCTTGCATTCTCAAATTATCTAACTCTCTTCTTAGAGTTTGAAGTTTGATAGCTCTTATCTTTATGTTGCCTTGAAATTCCTCTTGAAAGATATCCTATGCCTCCTTTGATTTGGTGGCTCTAATAATTCTGGAAAAAATTTTCTCATACATAGCTTGTTGGATGAAGAACAAAGCTTTGGCATCCTTCTTTTTGTGGTCCTTCAATTGCTCCTTCTGATTATTTGTTGGATTAACTGGGTCTTCGTACCCGTTCTCAACTAGATCACATACTTCTTGTGAAATAAAAAGGGTCTTCATCTTGATGCTCCAATAATCATAATTTTCTCCATCAAAAATAGGGATAGAAGGTTGCTGGATATTCATTCCAATATTGCTTGGGATTGTAATTTTTTTTTCACGAATAGGCAACAGATCTTTGGCCTTAACGTCCAGCTACCAAAGGGCTTTCCTTTTTTGCTTCAAGAACAAGAAAAAATCCTAACGGCTGCTGGCAAGAAAGAAAACTTCCAAACACGGCTGCAAAATTGTGGCCCTCTTTTTTTTTTCTTTGAGGAATCTCTTGCCAAAAATAACCACAGATCAAAAAGTTGAAAAGACTCGACTGTTCCCTTTTTTTTTTTTCTCAAAAACCTGACGCAAAATCGTTGGTTGGAAAGTCAAAACTACTGAGCAATCAACCGAGGGAGAGAGAACTTTGAGCCCTTCGGATCGTTTCCAGAAGGAGAGGCAGGAGAAGCTTTTTGTTGACAACTATCGTGCCTTTTTCAACAGGAGGATTTCTTGGGAGGTTAGAGGAGATACTTATGGAGAGAAATTTGTCGCCGTCTACGGAAACAAGAAAGTTGAAAGATTTCTTCTTTCCCTTTTATTTCTTTGATTTCTTGCCACGCCACAAGATTTCTTTATAATCAGGCTCTGATACCAATTTTTGTTGGGATTGTTTCTAACTCATATTATTTTTGGGAAGGTAAATCAAGGTAGAAGAAGGGTTTTCTCTCAAGAAGAAAAATTGATCTATTACGTTTCATTAAGCACATCACCATATAAATTGTTTCTTGTTTGATAAGCATAATCCTTCTATCCTACCAAAAGATAAAAAGATAGGCTCATTATTTAAAAGCCCAACTCAAACTAAATAAAATAAAATAAAATACTAAAAACTAACAACCATTATATTTTAACAGACTTTTCTGAAGTAATTGATTTATAAATCTAGTGGATCGGTCCACGATTTGCTTGAGTTTGATTTAAACGAGTTTGATTTAAATTTGCAGACTAACTTCAAGTCTTATTTCGATTGTAGCTTGATCTTAGTTAACTATGTACGGGCAGCTGGCTCCATATAATATATTAGATCAGGTTTTTTTCTTCTTATAGTCTGCGGTCCACCAACATCGCTTGCTCATGATCCTCATGATCATTATCCAGACTGATGCCGTAAGAGTATATATATTTAGCATTCCTAGTAATTAACGAAGACTAATTATCAAGAGCTTTTTTTAAAACCAATGCCAAATCACATCGGTTTTACACGAATGAGATGGATGAAATTTTTTTTGCAAGAACGATGTCAAAGAAAAAAGCACTATTTGAAGATGCTTGTTATTGATGGGTAAAAATATCAGATGCTTTAAAATGATATTTTTTTATGTACTACGTTAAAATTTTTTTTAAAATAATACTTTTTCTTTTTAATATTATAGTTGTAAAAAATTTTTCAACCATATTATTTACGTAAAACTTGTGTCAAATGACACCGATTTAATATCAAAGTCCTCCTGCAAGCAAGCATATATGACTGGAGAGAGTACATAGAATTTCTAGAAACCCAGTCAAGTCAAAATCTTTGATTATTCTGCAGAAACTCCTCCTCCAAGCAAGCTTTTATTGCAAGCTAGTAAACACGTACGTACCGAGGAAAGGTTCCAACTTCCAACCAATTATCAGAGGTTTCAGCTGGTTCCAAACAATTACCAGCTGGCTGACGTCCTGGCCGGTCCATGCGCAGCAAAAATGTACAATTTTGAGCTCGTCAATTATATATATTCGGTTCTTCCGTGCAAGAGGACAAACTTTTTGTCACCATATATCCATTGCAAACTTTGGGCTTTCTTAGTAATTAGTTACCGAAATAAACAAATAAATTAAAGGGGAAAAAAAAATGCAAGCTTTCCCCAGCAATTGCAATCCAGGGAAATTCTATGCACATTTTTCTCTTCTTAATTCGTTGGATAAGGGCATGCAACCTCTACGAATCACGTACCAAATTAAACAATCCTTCCCATCATGTGTACCATGCGTGTGAGCATATCCTTACCATATATTTATGAAATTAAGCGAGGCCCACAGCCTAATTAAAGAGTCTGCATTCGTATGTTGAAGGCGACCGATACCAAATCCCATTTCAAAAAAATAAAACGCTAAAATTCCTGCTGTTAGATTAACCTTTATGAAACTGCCGAATGCAAAGAGTCGCCTGTTAAATTAATCTTTACAAAACGTGTCGAAGATGAAGAGTCGGCTCTTTCTTCAACTGGCGGCCATCGGTCTCCAACTGGCCTGGTACGCGAAAGAGCCATCGGTCTTCAACTGCGAAAGAGCCATCAATTTTTTTTTAATTGGCAGTTAATGCTGCAAAAGTTTAAGCCATTAATTATGTTATTTGATAAAATTATAATTTAAGCCATTTGATATTTGATGGAAGTACCAGACTGAAAGTTATATATATATATATATATCAATTGGTCCTCTCTCTACTGAAAGATAGCATATTAGAGAATCCATCAAATTATCTAGTACATAGAAAATAAGGTTAAGGAAGAGAAATCAATTGTTTCTATCAAAACCTAATCAGATTCAAATCTACTATTGTGATGAATTCTGCATCAAGTAAGTATTTTATATTTAATTTTATGTAATAAATTATTTATTAAAGATCACTCGCATGAAACGTGTTATGGCATAAAATATACTTGGGGACAAGAAATGAAAGGTACATGGCATAAAATATATACTGGGGGATAAGAAAACTAAGCCGTACGTTTTAGACGTTCGATCGAACATAGTAATAATAATGAATATATATGCATGCATGACCGTGCATGCCATGCGTTGCCCAGTTGACCATTTTCAATTGCAAGCTTTTTGTTAACGAAAAAACTTTCCTAACTTTCTCCATAAGCGTGTTAAAAACATGATAAATAAAATGACATAGAATGTGACGCCATTTTGTGGAACCATAAATAGAGAATGCAGCGTTGATGTTGCTCGTCTTTCGGTTCTCTATGGCACGCATTTAACATTTAACATTTCCCTCTCGATCGTAATCTTAATCATATTCATGATTACCACTTGAATCGTACAAATGAGACTAATGGCCATGCGACTTCTCTTGCACTGCCTTATGACCATTTGGGATGATAAGTCTATGCTAGTACTGCTTCATTTACTAAATCTTATATTCATACAAACTCATCTATGAAGAATGCATGCATCTCAGATGTACAATGAAATTAGTTATAGTGAAACCTTAGAGTAGATTTTTAGTTCTAATCATCCATGGATCTCAAGATTCAGGCCAAAGTTACTTTATCAGCACCATACAATATGCCTTCCCACATTACCTTCCTATTTGGAAGTTAATAAATTTATTCTTGTTGAGATAGAAACAAGAGGAATCAGTCTCTTCCCTCTCTTAATTTCTTTTTTCTTTTCTTGTTTAGAAAGAATAGAGGGAAAAAAGAGATAGTATTAATTATCTTGTTTGGATAGAAAAGAAAAAAAAAAGAAGGGAAAGAGTTATGTGATAATTATACTCTTTCAAAATAGGAAATCATGGTAATAGAAAAAATAAAAGAATATTTTGGTTTTTCAAAAAAAAAATATAACTTAAATATTTTTCCGCTTACCCGATTTGGGAGTTAACAAATTTATCTTCGTTGAAGAAAAACAAGTCGAATCGGTTAATGACCTTTTCTTTTTTCCTTTTTCTTTCATCTTTCTTTCAAATAAAGTAATTTACAATCTTTTTTCCTTCATTTTCTTTTCTTTTCCTCCATTCCCCCAATCCAAACAGTCCTAAAGGAAAGAACGTTATACGATCTCCAAAGTCTCCCTTCAAAAAAAATTCCTTTAGCATTTCAGTACAGCTGACGTAAGAGAAGAAAGGAGTATTCAAACTCTCTTGATGTAAAGGCTTTGAGCTCCGAAGATGATTTCCGAGTATACAGCTACTTCTATAGATATTTGGAAAGAGGAGTATTGGAGGCAGACTTCGTCAAACTAGGAAAAAAGAAGAGAGATTTGCTCCGAGTTGGTTGGCCAAATCTCTATGCGAATGAATTGGCATAATAGATAAAATTTAAGTTCATGGCAATTGGCAATATCTTTGAGACAAGGACGTGAGCTAATCAATTCGGAAAGGTCAGACATGTCAGATTCGTACCATCATGAATCCATAGTTATTCCATCATGTCAATCCTTTATTGTATTAGCAGTTCAAATCGAATTATTCCACATCAATTGCTTTCATTTTTAGGAGTTGAGCTTTTTTTTTTTGTTGTTGCTCAAGCCACAAAAATAACTCATTATGTTGTTGGGTAATGGGCTAAAATATGCCTAAATACCCTAATGAGCCTTGAAAGCCCATCACCGTCCTTTAGTGTGTGAATGAAAATTGCAGGGACATTTCGTCTCATATCGAAAAGAACAAGAAAGGAAGGTTCACTTATATAGAAACCACTTCCTTGAAGCTTAAGTTCCTTAGGCTCACCATAAGTGGAGAGCTTGAGGGTCGCGCACACACGTGTGCGAAGGGTGCAATGGGCGCTTTGTAGGCATACTTTTGGGCTTTAAATTTTTTCTAGATCATGATGATCCGATGGTGGAGACTGATCAGATCAAGATAAGGGGCTGAGATCAATTGATCATTGATCGATCGGATGAAGGGTCGAGATGTGGTGATCAAATCATGATCGCGATCACGATCCAACGGCTGACACCTATCGGTTGACCAGTCAAAAGGACTATTGGTTGACCAGTCAACAGGATGGTTGGTTGACCAGTCAACAGGACAGTTGGTGTTAAGGCATCCGTCCGAGTGATAAGGCACCCGTTCGATCGTCGGTTGGAGATAAGTCAATGGTCCGATATGAAAAGGCATATCAAAGACATGCAACTAACATGATCATCAGATCACGATGATGAAAAGGCTTATCAGGATATGGATAGGCTTATCTGATCGGCTGATCTTCAGATCACAACCATGAAAAGGCTTATCCGATCGCCTGATATGAAGATCATGATGTCTAAAGGGCATATCAAGGGTGATAAGCCCTCAACCCTCACATCCTTTAATTTTAGAATTTAAATTAAATTAAATTCGTAGGGTTGTTTCCAAAGGGTACCTAAAAACCTATAAATAGGACCCTAGACCTAAGCATTTCATTCATCCCCTAGCCATTCCGAATTGAGTTCAATTTGAATTAATTCTAGTATTCTTCTCTCTTAGGCATTTGCATACTTTTCTAAGGATAGTATAGCAATAGTGCATTGAAAAGAGAGTAGCATTCTTGGTTCGAAAGTTTTGGTGAATTGTAGTACTGCTTTCATCAAAAGGAGACTGTTGTATCCTGGGAGACAATCATCATATTGACCGTAAGCATAATTGCGGGACAAAATTGTCTTAAGGACATAGAGTGAAACTCTAGCCTCAGTCTGATTCATTAGGTAGCCACCATCTGCCAAACACCCACCAACAATCTTAAGACAATCTCCTGCTACCACGGAAGTGCTGCTGCATATGGCTACTATGACGACATCCATTCAAGCCGAGAGACCGGAGAAATTCTCTGGCATGGACTTCAAGAGGTGGCAACAGAAGATGCTATTCTACCTCATAACTCTGAACCTGGTCAGAGTGCTGAATGAAGATCCGCCTGTCCTGAAGGAAGGGGAGACCGACAAGCAAGTCATTGCTGCGGTAGAAGCATGGAAGCACTCAGACTTTGCAAGAACTACATCCTAAATGGTCTGGACAATACCCTGTACAATGTGTACAGTAGTATTGCTACTGCCAAGGAGTTATGGGCTTCCCTGGATAAAAAGTACAAGACAGAGGATACTGGACACAAGAAGTTTGTGGTTGGAAGGTTCTTAGACTACAAGATGGTCGACCACAAAACAGTTATGGAGCAAGTCCAAGAGCTCAAAATCATCCTGCATGAGATACATGCAAAGAGAATGTCTCTCAGTGAATCATTCCAGGTAGCTGCCATCATAGAGAAGCTACCACCACTATGGAAGGACTTCAAGAACTACCTGAAGCACAAGCGGAAGGAGATGGGACTTGAAGACCTAATTGTTCGCCTGAGGGTCGAGGAGGAAAATAAGAGCCAAGACAAGAAGACAGGAGGACAACCTGCTGAGCCAAAGGCCAACCTCATAGAAGGGAAGAAGAAACGCAAGTTTCCAGGTGAAGACTTTAAACAGAAGAAGGGCAATCCTAAGAAATATAAATTCAAGGGAAAGTGCTTTGTTTGTGAAAAGAAAGGACACAAATCCAAGGACTGTCGTTTCAAGGATAAAGAAAAAAAAGAAGTCAATGTTGCTGAAACCCTATCCAAAGAGGTATCCGAGATGATGCTGTCAGCTGTTGTATTTGAAGCAAACATGGTTGACAAAGAAAATGAGTGGTCATCGACACTGGAGCTACCAGACATGTCTGCTCTGATAAGAGTATGTTCTCATCATATACTCCTATCCATGGTAGAAATTTAGTCATGGGTAACTCCGCTACATCCAAGATAGAAAAGGACTTGGCCGCATCGTTATGAAGATGACATCTGGCAAGGATCTTCTACTGAATGATGTGCTACATGTCCCAGACATCCGGAAGAATCTTATATCAGGCTCCCTCCTAAGCAAACATGGCTTTAGGATGGTCTTTGAGTCTGATAAATTTATACTCACTAAGGGGGGGATATTTATTGGAAGCGGTTACTTGAATAATGGATTATTCAAGGTGAATGTAATGACTGTACACAGAAACCTTAAAATAAATAAAGCTTCTTCTTCTGCTTATATGGTTGACTCCTCTTGTCTATGGCATGATAGATTAGGACATGTAAATTTTAATTCATTATGAAAATTAATGAAATTAGAATTATTACCTAATCATGAAATCGATCCACATTACAAGTGTGAAGTGTGTGTTGAAGCTAAATTAGTAAAAACACCATTTCCATCAGTTGAAAGAAATACTGAACCTCTTGACTTAATTCACAGTGATCTATGTGACTTAAAGTCAATTTAAACTAGAGAAGGTAAAAAGTATTTTATAATATTTATTGATGATTCAACAAGATACTGCTATGTGTATCTACTAAAGTCTAAAGATGAGGCTTTAGAAATGTTTAAATGTTATAAGAATGAAGTTGAAAATCAACTTGGCAAAAAGATTAAGGCCATAAGGAGTGATAGAGGTGGTGAATATGATGCACCTTTTGACGAATTCTGTCAAGAGCATGGCATTATTCATCAAACTACTGCTCCTTACTCGCCTTAATCTAATGAAATTGCAGAACGTAAAAACCGCACATTAAAAGAAATGATGAATGCTATGTTAATAAATTCTGGTACACCATAGAATTTATGGGGAGAAGCAATTCTCTCAGCAAATCATATTCTTAATAAAATACCTCTTAAGAAGGATGTTACTCCATATGAGTTATGGAAAGGAAAGAAGCCTTCTTACAATTACTTAAGAGTGTGGGGGTGTCTAGCTAAAGTAGTTATTCCGAACCCCAAAAAGGTCAAAATAGGACATAAAACTATTGATTGTATATTTATCGGTTATGCACATAATAGTAGTGCATATCGCTTTCTTGTGTATAAATCAGATATATCTGATATACAGATAAATACAATCATGGAATCAAGGAATGCAACATTCTTTGAAGATATATTTTCAAGTAAAAGGAAATTAGAAATAAGTTCAAATAAAAGAACTTATGATAATACTGCTAGTAGTAGTTATCAGGAAGAATATCGTAAAGATGAACCCAGACGTAGTAAGAGACCAAGAGTTGCAAAGTCTTTTGGTCCTGTTTATGTAACTTATATTACAAGATGAACCTCGAACATTCAAGGAGGCAATGTCTAATCCAGAAGCACCCTTTTGGAAAGAAGCTATCAATAGTGAAATTGAGTCCATCATGCATAATCATACCTGGGAGTTGGTAGACTTACCATATGGTATGAAACCTTTAGGGTGCAAGTGGATTTTTAAGAAAAAGCTAAAGGCTGATGGATCAATTGACAAGTATAAAGCCAGATTAGTGGCTAAGAGCTTCAAACAAAAGAAGGTATAGACTTCTTTGATACCTATTCACCAGTAAGTAGAATAACATCTATAAGAATGTTAATTACTTTTGCAGCCATTAACAATCTTGAAATTCATCAAATGGATGTTAAAACTGCTTTTCTGAATTGTGAATTAGATGAAGAAATATACATGGAACAACCTGAGCGAATTATTGTTCCAGGACAAGAAAAGAAGGTGTGTAGACTTGTTAAATCCTTATATGGATTAAAGCAAGCACCTAAGCAATGGCATATAAAATTTGATAATGTTATGTTATCAAATGGATTCAAAATAAATGAATGTGACAAATGCATATATGCCAAAACCCTACCTGAAGGGTATGTGATTATTTGCTTATATGTAGATGACCTGTTAATCATTGGTAGTAATACTGAAATGATTAAACAGACAAAGAAAATGTTGATCAAACATTTTGATATGAAAAATATGGGTGTTGCAGATGTTATACTATGGATTCGAATCACTAGAACATCTGAAGAAATAATATTATCCCAATCTCATTATATTGAGAAAATATTAAATAAGTATAAAAAGTATGATACTAGCCCGGTGAAAACACCAGTAGATGTTAATCTACATTTGGCTAAGTATACTGGAGAACCCATATCTCAATTGGAATACTCATGTATAATTGGCAGCTTAATGTATGTCATGAATTGCACTCGTCCTAACATAGCATATGCTGTCAATAAGTTGAGTAGATTTACAAGTAATACAGGTCCAAATCATTGGACAGCTCTAATAAGGGTATTAAGATATCTGCGATATATCCTAAGTTATGGATTACATTATTCAAGATATCCAGCTGTACTAGAAGGATACAGTGATGCAAATTGGATATCTAACATAGAAGATTACAAAATCCACAAGTGGATATGTATTCACCTTAGGAGGAGGTGCTGTGTCATGGAAATCTTCTAAGCAAACATGTATAGCTCAATCCACTATGGAATCTGAGTTTATTGCCTTAGAAAAGGCGGCTGAAGAAGCAGAATGGCTTCGAAACCTTTTAGAAGATATTCCATGTTGGCCAAAGCCTGTGTTTGCAATATGCATACATTGTGATAGTCAATCGGCAATATGCAGAGCATAGAATAAGATGTATAATGGTAAGTCTAGACATATACGTCACAGACATAATACCATTAAGCAGTTACTTGAAATTGGTGTAATTTCTTTTGACTATGTTCAGTCAAAGAAAAACCTAGCTGATCCTGTTGGGGAGATTGTTGAGAAATTGTTGCCCCAATCTTATTGATTTTGATGATTACCAAAAGCCATGAGTATATTAAAAGATGCAATGAATTTATTTACATGAGCAATGAATTTATTTATCATAATCAATGAGTATGCTAAGTATGACTTTAATCAATTGGAAAGTAGCTTCAAGCTCCATGTTTAAGCTTTCAAAAAGAAATTTTTATACTTCATATCTCAATCAATGAGTTTTTGGAACATATCTTGAATTGATTCCTATTGTCAATTTTATTATATTCAAGTCAAAAATTAATCTGGAACGAATTTCAAAGTCAATCAAAAAATTCTCTGATTTTTGATACGTTCCGGAGCCGACTCTAGAGTTTCAGAGTCGACTCCACTCAGTATATAGAGATGTCTGTTTATCTCGAGTTGACCCCCGATTTTGTCGAGCCGACTCCATGACTGTGTGAGTCGACTCCGCTCAGACACCAGAGAATTATTTTTCTGAGTTCTTCTCAAGTTGACCCCTTGCTTTTTATGAGTCGACCCCCGACTGTCAGGAGTCGACACCTTATTTTCATTGAGTCGACCCCTTAACTTTCTGATTGTTTCTATTTTTGGCATCGCGTCTTCGAGCCCACTCGCCTAAAGTTGGAGCCGACTCCAACAAATCTGGACGTGATTTTTTCTGAATGCCAACTCAGCGTCAATGGTAAGATTTCTCAATAACTGCTAGATTTCTTTGTTTCTAACGACTATATTTTTGCAGAGTCTATAAATAGAGAGGCCATTTTCAAATCAAAAGAGAAATATACAAATCAAGAGACAAAAAGAAAAATCTTTCAGAAAAAGAGGAAAAACAGAGCGTCATTTGAAAAATCCGAGATTCAAAAATAGAGTGAAAGAAAAGGTGTGAAATCAAAGGAGACTTCATCTATGCTCAAGTTCATCAATCCAAGAAATTCTAGAAGAAAATCCAAGAGCCATTCAAGATCAAATCAAGAGATTTTCAACATTCAAAGAAAGGAAGAAAAAGCTCAAATCAACTCCAACATTCAATCCGTGAAGAATCTGAGCTGAGGCCCGATTCCACACTTCAAAGGAGTTGAGGAAAAGAAGAAAAGCCTGCACTCAAATCAAATCTAAACAGGCCCTTCTAAACCTTGCTTTTATTTTAAAATATCTGCTCTAAAGGAGCTGTTTTGTATTAAACTCATATTTTTATCTTGTGGTTTACTAATTCAATTAGAGGGTTAAATTAGTGGAGGTAGTGTACCTCGTCACAAGCTAAGGTTAGCTTGTGTGTTGGGTTTTGTGCTGGTGAGCCAGTGTAAAACCGACTGGGTTCGTTGTGATCCCGGGAAAACAACAAGTTTGGGTTTTGTGCTGGTGAGCCCGTGTAAAACCGGCTGGGTTCGTTGTGATCCCAGGAAAACAATAAGTTTGGATTGTAAGCTTGTAAAACAACTCGACTGTAATTGAGAGATTATAGTGTGGACCCAAGTGGAGCTTGGGAGTGGACGTAGGTGTTGGATACACCGAACCACTATAAAATCTTTGTGTTTGCCGTGCTTATTTATCTCTCTCTCTTGCTATCGTGCTTTAACTTGAATTAATTGTTTATCCTCTCATCAATAGTTTAAATCGTCTTAAAAAGCTTAATTTTTAAAGAACCCAATTCACCCCCCCCTCTTGGGTTGCCATCTGGGCCAACAATTGGTATCAGAGCTTGTGCTCATTTGTTTTTGATTGATCACACGATCAAGAACGAAAGATCCAAATGGCAACACAAGCCAGCTCAAGTTTTGCTGAGGGCCATTCCACAAATAGACCACCCTTATTTAATGGTTGCAACTATTCATATTGGAAAGCAAGAATGGGATATTCATTCAAGCTTCAGATTATGAATTATGGAGTGTCATAATTAATGGACCTAGTACACCCACACACTTAGTTGATGGTTCTATAGTTCCTAAGCCCGAAAGGGATTGGAATGAAAATGATAGGAAGATGGCTCAGCTTAATGCAAAAGCCATGAATGTTCTATATTGTTCTCTTGATGCTAATGAATTTAATCGTATCTCTACCTGTAATTCCGCTAAAGAGATATGGGATAGATTAGAGGTTACCCATGAGGGAACCAACCAAGTTAAAGAATCTAAGATTAATATACTTGTGCATAAATATGAATTGTTTAGCATGGAACAATCTGAAACCATAACATGCATGTATACTAGATTTACTGATATTGTTAATGGTTTGAAGAGTCTTGAAAAAACCTATACTAATGCTGAATTGGTTCGCAAAATTCTTAGGTCATTACCAAGATCATGGGAAGCCAAAATGACAGCCATTCAAGAAGCCAAAGATCTAAATACTCTACCTTTGGAAGAGCTTCTTGGATCTCTTATGACCCATGAATTGACAATGAAGCAACATGTGGAGGAGGATAACAAAAAGAAGAAGACAATTGCCCTCAAGGCTGCAAAAGTTGAAGATAGCAGCAGCGATGATGAGGATGATGATGATGAAGACACAGCTCTTCTAGCAAGAAAGTTTAAGAAATTTATGAGGAGAAAGAAACCCTTCTACAAAAGAAATTTAGAAATAAGATGGAAGGAGAAAAAGAAAAAGATAGGGACAAGGACAAAGAGAAAGACCCCTTGATCTGTTATGAATGTAAGAAACCGGGGCATTATAGATATGACTGTCCGCAATTGAAAAAGACTTTCAATAAAAAGAAGAAAGCGTATGTTGCAACTTGGAGCGACAGTGATGAATCTTCTTCTGAAGAAGAAGAACAAAAAGAGGTTGCCAACATTTGTTTTATGGCGAATGACGACGACGAGGTAAGTACTGAAAACCCCTATGATGACTTTGCTTTCGATGAATTATTTGAAGCCTTCAATGAACTTGTAGATGATTTTAAGATTTTGAAAAAGAAATATAAATATATGAAAACTGAAAACATAAACTTAATTAAAGAGAAAAATGAAGTGATGCTTGCAATTAAAGATTCAAAAGATAAAAAGGAAATGTTTCTTAAAGAAAAGGATGATTTTACTCATGAAATTAATATACTAAAATCTGAAAACGAAAATCTGATAAAAGATTTGAAAAAGCAAATGCAAACTCTATCTTTGGAAAATGAATAGCACATTGTAGAAAATGAATCTCTAAAGAAAGAAGTTAAAAAATACAAAGATATTGTTGATAAATTCACCTTAAGTTCTACTAAACTAAACATGATTTTAGATAGTCAAAAAGCAGTTTTTGATAAGGCTGGATTAGGATATAATACATTTAGAAAACAAAAATCTTTGAAAAATATTTTTGTACGCGATAGTCATAGTAACATCACTTGTTTTAAATGCAATTTAAAAGGGCATAAATCATTTGAATGTATTTACAAAAACCAAATAAGTATTTAAATTTTAAAGGAAAGAAAATATGGGTTCCGAAAGGAACAATATTTGTTGCTACTAACCATGAAGGACCCAAGAAAGCTTGGGTACCTAAACATAAAGTTTGATTTCATTGCAGGAATGTCTTGTGGCCAAGAGATCAAAGAGAAAGTGGTATCTTGATAGTGGCTGCTCAAGACATATGACGGGTGACAAAGAAGAATTCATCACCCTTGAAGAAAATGAAGGAGGAGTTGTTACGTTCGATGATAATGGTAAAGGTCAGATTATGGGCCTTGGTAAAATCCGTATAACTCCATCCACTTTTATAGATAATGTACTTTATGTTGATGGTTTGAAGCATAACTTAATTAGTATAAGCCAATTGTGCGATAAAGATTTTAAAGTATCATTTGAAACCTCTCTCTGCACAGTATCTAATTCCATTGATAATAGCATTGTATTTACTGGTTATAGACATGGCAATGTTTACTTGGTTGATCTAGATAAATTATCTATGAGTGATCATTGCTTAATTGCTGATAATGCTAATATGAATGAAATTGGATGGTTATGGCATCGTAGATTAGGTCATGCAAGCACACACCTAATTTCAAAACTAATTAAAATGGACTTAGTTAAAGGGCTACCTAAAATAGATTTTGAAAACAACAAAATATGTGATGCATGTCAATTTGGAAAACAAACAAGAAGTTCTTTCAAATCTAAAAATGTTGTTTCAACTTCTAGGCCATTAGAGCTACTTCACATGGACCTTTTTGGACCAACTAGAACCACAAGTCTAGGAGGAAAGAAATATGGTCTTGTGATTGTAGATGATTACTCTAGATACACTTGGGTATTGTTTTTAGCTCACAAAGATGAGACTTTCTCGATATTCCTAAAATTCTTTAAGAAAGTCACAAATGAGAAAAACACTACCATAGTGTCTCTAAGAAGTGATCATGGAACTGAATTTGAAAATCACCTATTTGAAAATTTTTGTGCTGAAAATGGTATTAATCATAATTTTTCTGCACCTAGGACCCCACAACAAAATGGTGTTGTAGAAAGGAAAAACAGGACTTTAGAAGACATGGCCCGTACCATGCTATGTGAAAGCAACCTACCAAAGTATTTTTGGGCGGAAGCTATAAACACGGCATGTTACATTTTAAATAGAGCCCTAATAAGACCAATACTTAAGAAAACACCTTATGAACTATGGCAAAACAGAAAACCTAATATTAGATATTTTCATGCATTTGGTTGTAAATGCTTTGTTCATAATAATGGTAAAAATAATTTAGGCAAATTTGATGCTAAATCTGATGAAGGAATATTCTTAGGATATTCAACAACTAGTAAAGCATATAGAATATTTAACAAGAAAACTTTAGTTGTTGAAGAATCCATTCATGTAGTTTTTGATGAATCTTTAGCAACTCATTCCGAAAAGTTTGATGATGAGGAAGATACAAACATAATTGAGAAAGATCTTGAAAAATTAAATATTGATGTATCTTCAGATCATGAGCAAGAAGCTAAAGATAATGATTCACCTAAGGATGATGATACTAACACTAATCATAATGATATGGATCTTCCTAGAGATTGGAGATACGCTTATAGTCACCCTAAGGAATTGATTATAGGTGATCCATCTCAAGGAATAAGAACTAGATCATCTATGAGAAATATTAGTAATCATCTTGCATTTGTATCACAAATTGAACCTAAAACTATTGAAGAAGCTGAAAAAGATAATAATTGGATGTTAGCTATGCAAGAAGAATTAAATCAATTTACTAGAAATAATGTATGGACATTAGTAGAAAGACCTAAAGATCATTCTGTTATAGGATCAAAATGGGTATTTAGAAATAAACTAGATGAAAATGGCATAGTAATTAGAAACAAAGCTAGATTAGTTGCAAAAGGATATAATCAAGAAGAAGGTATTGATTTTGATGAAACCTTTGCACCAGTAGCTAGATTAGAAGCCATTAGACTATTACTTGCATTTGCATGTCACATGAATTTCAACTTATTTCAAATGGATGTAAAAAGTGCTTTTCTAAATGGATTTATAAATGAAGAAGTGTATGTAGAACAACCACCAGGTTTTGAAGATCATGAATTTTCAAATCACGTTTTTAAATTGCACAAAGCATTATATGGTTTGAAACAAGCACCTAGAGCATGGTATGATAGATTAAGTAAATTCTTAATTGAAAATGATTTTATAAGAGGAAATGTAGATAAAACATTATTTTTGAAAAGAAAAAGTAAAGATTTATTAGTAGTTCAAATATATGTTGATGATATTATTTTTGGTGCTACTAACAATCTTCTATGCCAAGAATTTGCTAAGTTAATGCAGGGTGAGTTTGAAATGAGCATGATGGGAGAACTCAACTTCTTCCTTGGACTCCAAATCAAACAAGAAAAGGAAGGGATTTTCATCAACCAAACCAAGTACACAAAGGAACTACTCAAAAAGTTTGGTATGGATTCAATGAAACCCCTTGGAACTCCAATGAGTCCTTCATGCAAATTAGACAAAGATGAGGAAGGTAAGAAAGTTGATCAAAAGTACTATCGAGGTATAATCGGATCTCTACTCTACTTAACTGCTAGTAGACCTGATATAATGTTCTCTGTTTGTCTATGTGCTAGATTTCAATCAGAACCTAAAGAATCTCACTTAATTGCTGTTAAAAGAATACTAAGATACTTAATTGGAACAAAAAATGTAGGCTTATGGTATTCTAGAGACTCAACATTGAACTTAATTGCATATTCTGATTCTGATTATGCTGGATGTAAGTTAGATAGGAAAAGCACAAGTGGTGCATGCCAATTCTTAGGAAGTAACTTAATCTCATGGTTTAGCAAAAAGCAAAATTCAGTTGCATTATCAACTACTGAAGCTGAATATGTTGCAGCTGGAAGTTGCTGTGCTCAAATCCTATGGATTAAGCGACAACTTGAAGACTATGGTATCACACTTGACAAAACACCTATAAAATGTGACAATACAAGTGCAATTAATCTAACAAAAAATCCAATTCAACATTCTAGGACAAAACATATAGAAATTAGATATCATTTTATTAGAGAACATGTAACGAATGAGAAATATGTCTTGATTATGTTAATACTGAAGATCAATTAGCTGATATATTTACAAAACCCTTGAGTGAAGAAAGATTCTGTTATCTTAGAGGAGAGTTAGGGATTTGTGATCCATTAGAATGATTTTGAAACCCCTAAGAAAAATTATCTAGAACTCTGTCTACTCTTTGATCTTTAAGGAAATCTTATCTAGAATTCATATCTAATTGATCTATAAAATCCAATGATTTTTTATCATTTTTTTATGATCAATATCCGGACACATTTCAGATTCTCTGAAACTTTATGTTTTTGCTCTGAAATGGTCTCGGAGCCGACTCGGTCAGTATCGGAGTCGACTCCATGTTTCTGCTGAAACTCTGGAGCCGACCCCATCTCTGTGCGAGTCGACTCCACTTCGGGATAGACTTCTGTGACTACCCGGAGTCGACCCCACACTTTGCGGGAGCCGACTCGAAGTGGTCCCAGGTCGATTTATCTAGGGCAGAGTCGACTCCTCGTTCACTTCTATCCTCTCAAATCAATCAAATACTCTCTCCAAAATTTTTCCTAACCTACCAAATCCTTAGAAATCCTTGATTAACCTTTCCACTAAATCAAATGGCTCCTAAAACCCGTGGTTCTAGCCTTGGAGCGGCCGGGATGAAAAGGAAGAAGGCGGTGAAGAAGACTGTGAGGCGTCCCGCTCGCGAACCCTCTCCGAGCATGGATTCCACCTCATCCTCTTCAACTCCGAGTGCTTCTCCTACTACGGCCACATCTCAGGTAGACCGTCTAGCCGATAGAGTGATTACAACCGGGAGAAAGGTTGATTTTGAACTATTTGAGGCAGAAGGTTTTCTTGTGGGGAGACAGTTAATTGAAATGGGATGGGAGAAAATATGTTCTTTAGATTGTCCAACCTACCCAGCCCTGGTTAAAGAATTTTATAAAAATCTGTCAAGAGGAGACAATGGATTGGTCAGCATCATTAGAGGAAATAGAATAAATGTGACAGTGGATTTACTCTCAAGACTTTTGGAACTTCCAGTGTCTGGTACTTCTACTTTTTCACCTGATGATAGGAGCCCAGCTCTATCAAGATTGTTAAATAAAGAAATTGTTGGTTTTGAAGAAGTCCATGCAAATCAACTATCCTTGGAATTAAGGCTTCTCCATAACATTTGTAGTAGGATTCTATTCCCTAAGATTGGGAGATTTGATTATGTTTCTGAGAGAGATATTTTTGTTATGGATGCTATAGTGACTGGAAGACCTATCAATCTTCCGAATATGATAATTTGGTACATTGCTGACTGTGGGAGCAAGAGGAAATCTAGTCTACCCTATGGCATGATATTAACTAAGATCTTTCAAAGCCAAGGGATAATCATTTCCGATAGTGAGCCAATGAGAAATTTGAGACACACTGATTACTATAGCTTGGCTACTATTCATAGAATGGGATTTGTGAAGAAGGATGGCAGATGGGAAAGGAAAAGTATGTTGGAAGATAGAGCCGCTGATGTTGAGGCACCTGGACCTTCAGTTAGACATTCATCTCCTGTACCTCCTAGCTCTTCTGTTCCAGTTCCGGCCCCTTCTCCTGCTCCGATGGTTGATCAGTCATCTTCTTCATCAGTTTTTTCAGATCTTCAGTTAATGCAGCTCAAGAGTCTTCTTGATGATCAAGCGGATAGAATGAAGACTGAGTTTGACAATAAATTCATGAATCTTAAAGAAACTCTCTATTCATTAGATGATCGGATCACCAAGATTGAATCTACTCTTAGCTCCTCTACTGAGTCTTTAAGTGGTGATTTAAAGAATATTTTTGAAGAACTTAAAGACATTTGTGGAGATGGTGAGACTTATGCAAAGTGCAATGCCGAGCTTCAAGACAAGATTTTAACTGCTTGTACTTTTGTGGATGAAAGACTGAAAGATTATGTTAAGCTTCAAACTGATGGAATGAAGAACATTATAGATCACTTAACAAGAATTGTAAGGACACATTTTTGATGTAATAATGTTTAGTCTTTGCAATGTAATGAAATTTATATTATGTTTTACATTTTGATACAATGATGTAATGAAAAGTCAGTTTTGAATGTTCAATGTAGTCTGAGTTTGAATGTACTTCTCCTATTTATCAATGAATCTCAGTTCTTGTTAAAGCATATCTTAAATCATGAATGTGATTATGTTTGATGCTTCTCTACCTTTTTGTTGATAACAAAAAAGGGGAGAGTTTTATATACATAACTGTATATGCATGGGAGAAATTAAACGAATGTTATTATATGCATATAATAAATAATTGAATGAGAGAAAAGGAAGTAATAATTAAACATTACACATACAGTGAATGAATGAAAAAGCAATTTAGATGAAAAGGCTGAATTTTGACATTAAATTGTGTATAAGCTTAAATTGAATGAATGGAATATTTATTTGAGTTTCATAGGGGGAGCTACCTCATTCAGGGGGAGCCTAACTATGAAAATAAAATAAATTCTTTAATTAATCATGCATATACTCAATGTTTTTGTCATCATCAAAAAGGGGAGATTGTTGGGGAGATTGTTGAGAAATTGTTGCCCCAATCTTATTGATTTTGATGATTACCAAAAGCCATGAGTATATTAAAAGATGCAATGAATTTATTTACATGAGCAATGAATTTATTTATCATAATCAATGAGTATGTTAAGTATGACTTTAATCAATTGGAAAGTAGCTTCAAGCTCCATGTTTAAGCTTTCAAAAAAAAATTTATACTTCATATCTCAATCAATGAGTTTTTGGAACATATCTTGAATTGATTCCTAATATCAATTTTATTATATTCAAGTCAAAAATTAATCTGGAACGAATTTCAAAGTCAATCAGAAAATTCTCTGATTTTTGATACGTTCCGGAGCCGACTCTAGAGTTTCAGAGTCGACTCCACTCAGTATACAGAGATGTCTGTTTGTCTCGAGTCGACCCCTGTGATTTCTCGAGTCGACCCCCGATTTTGTCGAGCCGACTCCATGACTGTGTGAGTCGACTCCGCTCAGACACCAGAGAATTATTTTTCTGAGCACTTCTCGAGTCGACCCCTTGCTTTTCATGAGTCGACCCCCGACTGTCAGGAGTCGACACCTTATTTTCATTGAGTCGACCCCTTAACTTTCTGATTGTTTCTATTTTTGGCATCGCGTCTTCGAGCCGACTCGCCTAAAGTTGGAGCCGACTCCAACAAATCTGGGCGTAATTTTTCTGAATGCCAACTCAGCGTCAACGGTAAGATTTTCAATAACGGCTAGATTTCTTTGTTCTAACGACTATATTTTTGCAGAGTCTATAAATAGAGAGGCCGTTTTCAAATCAAAAGAGAAATATACAAATCAAGAGAGAAAAAGAAAAATCTTTCAGAAAAAGAGGAAAAACTGAGCGTCATTTGAAAAATCTGAGATTCAAAAATAGAGTGAAAGAAAAGGTGTGAAATCAAAGGAGACTTCATCTGTGCTCAAGTTCATCAATCCAAGAAAGTCTAGAAGAAAATCAAGAGCCATTCAAGATCAAATCAAGAGATTTTCAACATTCAAAGAAAGGAAAAAAAAATCAACTCCAACATTCAATCCGTGAAGAATCTGAGCTGAGGCCGATTCCACACTTCAAAGGAGTTGAGGAAAAGAAGAAAAGAAAAAAAGCCTGCACTCAAATCAAATCTAAATAGGCCCTTCTAAACCTTGCTTTTATTTTGAAATATCTGCTCTAAAGGAGCTGTTTTGTATTAAACTCATATTTTTATCTTGTGGTTTACTAATTCAATCAGAGGGTTGAATTAGTGGAGGTAGTGTACCTCGTCACAAGCTAAGGTTAGCTTGTGTGTTGGGTTTTGTGCTGGTGAGCCAGTGTAAAACCGACTGGGTTCGTTGTGATCCCGGAAAACAACAAGTTTGGGTTTTGTACTGGTGAGCCCGTGTAAAACCGGCTGGGTTCGTTGTGATCTCGGGAAAACAACAAGTTTGGGTTGTAAGCTTGTAAAACAACTCGACTGTAATCGAGGAGATTATAGTGTGGACCCAAGTGGAGCTTGGGAGTGGACGTAGGTGTTGGATACACCGAACCACTATAAAATCTTTGTGTTTGTCGTGCTTATTTATCTCTCTCTCTTGCTATCGTGCTTTAACTTGAATTAATTGTTTATATCCTCTCATCAATAGTTTAAATCGTCTTAAAAGCTTAATTTTTAAAGAACCCAATTCACCCCCCCCCCCCCTCTTGGGTTGCCATCTGGGCCAACATATCCATTAACAAAGGGGTTACCAAGAGATCAAGTAAACTATTTATCGAGGGGAATGGTTTTAAAACCTATAATTGAAATTATGAAGAGGCTTGATAGCACTAAGGATGTCCAATCCTACTCATTCCTATGATAATTGGTGCTACCTACTAAAGGTACTAGGATAAGCATTGCTTTTAATGATTCTTATGACATGAACATCATGTGGGGTATAGTAGGATACTCTTAATAAGAATCACCTATGTGAGTGTGAACTGGGCCAATTCTATGAGAATTTTTAAAGGTTTAATTCTCTGAAGCACTCATGAGACCAGGAGTTGTTCGGGGCCAAAATGAACACAACCATGAGAACCAAAAAATGATCGGGAAGAAGTTGCGTGATTGTTATTGTCTTAGTTTACACAAAACGCTGAAAGGTTTAAGACATCATGTTCACCTTTTAGCAAGTAAACTCGATAACAATTCACTAAGGAAGGTTCAAAGCCACAAGCTACCTATCCCGATACAACTTCATCCCATTATACTCTCTTTAGTTTGTCTACATATTCATTTGCATTAAAATCCTTTTATGTGGGGTTTTGCCTTTGCTGATCTTTGATGATCATTGATCTAAGTCCAATTTCCATTCATGTGGGGGATTGTTGGGTAATGGGCCAAAATACGCCTAAATACCCTAATGGGCCTTGAAAGCCCATCACCGCCCTTTAGTGTGTGAATGAGAAATTGCGGGGACATTTAGTCCCATATCAGAAAGAACAAGAAAGGAAGGTTCACTTATATGAAAACCACTTCCTTGAAGCTTTAAGTTCCTTAGGCTTACCATAAGTGGAGACCTTGAGGGTGATGCGTAGCATCACCCTCGCGTACGCGCACGTGCGTGTGCAAAGGGCGCAATGGGTACTTTGTAGGCGCACTTTGCACTTGATGTGGTGATCAAATCATGATCACGATCGTGATCCAACAGCTGACACCTGTCGGTTGACTAGTCAAAAGGACTGTTGGTTGACTAGTCAACAGGATGGTTGGTTGACCAGTCAATAGGACGGTTGATGATAAGACATCCGTCCGATCATCGGTTGGTGATAAGGCACCCATTCGATAGTCGGTTGGTGATAAGGCACCCTTTCGATCGTCGGTTGGAGATAAGTCAACGGTGCGATCATGAAAAGGCATATCAAAGACATGCAACCGCCTATCTGATAACATGATCATCAGATCATGATGATGAAAAGGCTTATCAGGATATGGATAGGCTTATTTGATCGGCTGATCTTCAGATCACAGCCATGAAAAGGCTTATCCGATCGCCTGATATGAAGATCATGATGTCTAAAGGGCATATCAAGGGTGATAAGCCCTTAACCCTCACATCCTTTGATTTTAGAATTTAAATTAAATTAAATTCGTAGGGTTGTTTCCAAAGGGTACCTAAAAACCTATAAATAGGACCTTAGACCTAAGCATTTCATTCATCCCCAAGCCATTCCGAATTGAGTTTAATTTGAATCAATTTTAGTCTTCTTCTCTCTTAGGCATTTGCATACTTTCCTAAGGATAGTATAGCAATAGTGCATTGAAAAGAGAGTAGCATTCTTGGTTCAAAAGTTTTGGTGAATTGTAGTGCTGCTTTCATCAAAAGGAGACTGTTGTATCCTAGGAGACAATCGTCATATTAACCGTAAGCTCCATTGCGGGATAAAATTGTCTTAAGGACATAGAGTGAAACTCTAGCCTCAGTCTGATTCATTAGGTAGCCACCATCTGCCAAACACCTACCAACATATGTTTCAACTGGCTTCTGCTTTCAATCTAGTCTGACATTGTTTGAGGTGGCTTTATCATGATCTATCGACCTTGCAACTCATCTTTTGAAGTGTTGCGAAAGAAGAGTTGTGTCCGGAGCCAGATTGTGGAAGCTCAATGTTAGTGGCCTAAGGATTGTGGTTAGCTTCGTCCGAACTATGAGATGATTATAAAATGGTTGATGTTGGCCTCTCGTCTGGGGTGTTCTCCTTATGGTCCATGCATGAATCTTAGATGAGAGAGTCAATTGGTTGATTACTAACTTCAAGGCACTGCTTTATCTTTTGTGCAGGAATTAACAATCAATGTATTTTTGTATCTATTTATCAGTGCTGGTATTGCGGGGTTTAGTGATAATGGTTTCTTGGAAGTTGATGCCATTTGGCAGTGGCTTACTTGACGGATGCGAGTGTTAAGATAGTGGGCTTGGTTCTTGATGTGGCTGATTACGTCCCCAGGTGGTATAGTAATAGTTTGCACAGTTCTCGAAGCCAAGTAATAATTTGGCAGTTAGTCCTGACTTCAGCCTTGGCTTCGACCTTGGCCTCAGCTTCGGTTTTGGCCTTGGCTTCGGCCTCGGCCCTGGTTTTGACCTTGGTCTCGGCATCGGCCTCAGACTTCACCTCGGCCTCGGCCTCGGTTGCGGGCCGCTTTAGCGTCAACATTGGCCTCGAGATTCACCTCGGCCTCGGCCTCGAGCCTCACCTCGGCCTCAGCCCCGCCTCAGCATCGAGTCTCGCCTTGGCATGCCCTCGGCCTATAATTTCGGTCATGGAACCAACCTCGAATATTATGCCCAGTGATTTAAAGCGCTTAAGACTGCCACATAGCCCACTAACCCATTTTTTGTCAAGATCACGGGTGGTTACCGATATACTATAGGCAGTTGCCGATATTTACGGTGTGTGTTTAGCGGCTATGCACCCACCTACCGTTTATGGAGCCGATCTTGATGGAAGACGTGATTCGATGGTTATCAACAAAGGATAAGAGGGACCTCCGAACAGGTATATAAAAACCCTGACTCACAACAAAGAGGGGGACTTGACTTCGACTATCTCATATCTACTACTGTTCTCCAAATCACTAACTTGAGCGTCGGAGGGTCCCCGCCGGAACCACTAGCTCGGGACTTCTCTTGCAGGTTTCCGGCTAAAAGAGGCAGTCTTGTCATCTTTTGAAAGACCCTTTCTCGCTCGGCGCTCTTCAGAAGTGATTTGGCAGCAACAGATTAGCGCGCCAAGTAGGGGGCACATAAGTCGACTGTAGCATGTTTATTCGATGTACCTGCAACCTTTCAATCTTTGCAAGGAAGAAGATGGTGACCACACATGCGCAAGATGCCTCTACCAGCCAGGCTGGGGGGCATCCCCCCGCGAGCTGAGCCGATTGAGACCGACCTCCCTATTCCGCCCCCCATACAGCCGTAGGCTGATCGGCTCGATGCCCTAACCCAGCAGGTTCAGGACCTAAAGCGGTGGTTCAGGGATTGCAGGAACAACGCTCAACCACTATGTCGTTGCCACCTCAGCTCCCTATCCTGCATGGAGGGTCACGGAGCTAGCCAGTCTCATCATGGTAGGACACCTCTGGAGGCTTTCCACCATGCGTCCCTAAGATCCCATCGTCGAGAGACCTCCAAACGGTAACGGTCTCCTTCCCATCGCTCTGACCACCTTCCCAAGCAGCACAGTGGGAAGGAACCCAAGCAGGTGCATTCCCCACACCGACAATCTTCTCCCTATTCATCCTCTAAGTATTCAAAGGGAGATTCCAATAGAAAAATTGCTTGTCAGGCCGAATGACGGTTAGACGAGTACCATCAGCGGTTGGAAGAGCTCAGCCGTAGAATTACTAACCCCCACGGGATGGACTTCGACCACCGCCCCCCACTATCTCACTATATCATGGAAGAGCTGGTTCCGCCCCAGTTCCGTCTGCCTCAACTGGACCCATATGATGGCACCACAGACCCCCTGGATCACCTGGAAAGCTACAAGGTCCTCATGCAGGTCCAGGGGGAAACAGACTCTCTCTTTTGCGTTGCTTTTTCAGCTACACTTCGGAAAGCCGCACGTGCATGGTATTTCCATTTACCACTACACTGTATTAGCTCTTTCAAGCAGCTGAAGGAATCTTTCTTGGCCCACTTTGATATGTGCCGAAAGATTCCTCGGGTAGCTGATAGCCTGTTTGCCATCCAATAGAGGAGCGGCGAAACCTTGAAGGACTTCGTGGTTCGGTTCAAGGAGGCTACGCTCGAGGTCTACAATCTTGAGGATTCCATGGCCACTCTGGCCCTGATGTGGGGACTTCATCCCTTCCATTTTACCTATTCCCTGGACAAGAAGCCTCTCGCCTCCTATGCAGAGTTGCTGAGCCGAGCGTAGAAGTATATCCACACCGACGAAGCAGACTTCTCCAAGAGGGAGGTCGACAAGGGATCAAGCAAGAAGCCAGCCCATCCGGAGCCTGCAGGAGTGTGGCCAAGAAAGTTTGAGCCGCCTCGTTGCCCAGACAACCAACCCTGGGCTTTGGTTTCTAAAGAGCACTTCACCCCACTCCTCGCCTCAATATCCCACATCTTGTTGGAGATTGAAGGCAAGCCCTATCTTCGACGTCTGCCTCCCATGAGGCCTGGGGTCCCCGCAGCAAAGAGCTTTACTGTTGCTATCATCGGGACTACGTCCGCGATACGGAGGACTGTCGCCTACTAAAGAAAGCCATTGAGAAACTCGTTCAGCAAGACCATCTGGGTAAGTTTGTCAAAAGAGGGAACCCCACTACTCCGGGCCCGTCGGCACCTTCTACACTCCAGATCGGCGTGGACAACGCTCTGACAGAGAAGATGGTGGCCAAGATTTTCTGGGGGGCAGGTGGCACCTCTAAATGGCCACTCGAAGAGAGGTTAGATTATGTAATTTTCTTTTCTAAAAGGGATCTAGAGGGGGTGGTTAACAAGAGTGATGACAGTGTCATCATATCCATGACGATCGCAAAGCACCCTGTAAAAAGAATCTTAGTGGACAGTGGGAGCTCTGTGGATGCTTTGAGTTATGATGCATTTGTTCGGATGAACTTGTCTCATGGTTCCCTTCGGCCTATCATCACACCCTTGATGGGTTTTACTGGGGATTTTGTGAGGGTCGAGGGAGAGATTACTCTTCCTGTTACAATCGGGACGCTACCGTGTCAGAGGATGGTTTTCATGAACTTCCTAGTCATCCGGGTTTTGCTGGCCTACAACGCCATTCTCGGGAGACCTGGACTAAACCTTCTGAATGTCGTTATCTCCACTAAAAGACTGCTTGTGAGGTTTCCTACCAATAAGGGAGTTGGGGAGATGAGGGGGGAGCAGAACCCATCACCGATCTGCTACCATATGGCCCCCAGCCCGCAGGGGGCAGGGCCTACACTAGCACCAGAGCCACTCGACCCCCAAGACTTGGAGAGGAGAGGAGAGCCGGCCGAGCACCTGCTGACCTTCCCACTGGAGGAGGACCCGATGAGGACTGTCTAGATTGGAGCCCTGCTTTCGGAAGAGGCACGCGATCGACTTCTTGCTTTCCTGTGCGCCAACTCCGACATCTTTGCATGGCCATCATCCGATATGCCAGGTGTCCCCAAAAAGGTAATTATCCATCAACTCAATATCAAACCGGGGTGCCAGCCCATCCGACATAAAAAGAGAAGCTTCACCCCTGACCGGCAGAAGGCCATTGACGAGAAGGTCCGCAAACTGGTGGCTGCTAGCCACATCCGAGAGGTCCACTACCCTGATTGGTTGTCTAACATCATGATGGTCCGCAAGGCTAACAGGAGATGGAGGATGTGCGTGGATTTCACTGACCTCAATAAAGCATGCCCTAAGGACAGCTTTTCGTTGCCTCGGATTGATCAGATGGTGGACGCCACATCCGATCATGAGACCCTCAGTTTCATGGATGCCTTCTCGGGATACAACCAGATCAAGATGGATCCGGCTGACGAGGAAGCTACCTCGTTTGTGACTGAGAAGGGGATATACTGCTACAAGATGATGCCATTCGGATTAAAAAATGCGGGAGCTACCTATCAGAGGCTGATGAATAAAGTCTTTGAAGATCAGATCGGGTGCAACATGGAAGTGTATGTTGATGACATGCTAACTAAGAGTGTCCGTACTACTAACCATGTTGTCGACCTTGAGGAGACCTTCGACAATCTCCTTCGATACTAGATGAGGCTGAACCCCCGCAAGTGCACCTTCGGGGTCACAGCGAGCAAATTCCTAGGCTTCATGGTGATGCAGCGGGGGATCGAGACAAACCCTGATAAGATCCAAGCCATCCTGGACATGAGGTCCCCAGTTAACAAGAAGAAGGTGCAGCGCTTGACTGAAAGGGTGGCGGCTCTGAGCCATTTCTTGTCCAAGTCCACGGAGAGGTGTCTGCCTTTCTTTAAGGTGCTGCGCAAAGTCAACGACTTTGAATGGACGAAGAAGTGCCAGAAGGCCTTTGAAGAGTTAAAGGAGTTCTTATCCACTCCACAATTGCTATCCAAGCCAAAGGTGTGGAGAGGAGCTCTTTCTATACCTTGCGGCCTCCCCCGAGGCTATCAGCTCCGTGCTTGTTCGCATAGACACCGACGGGACACAAAAGCCAGTTTACTACACAGTAAGGTGCTCTATGACGCGAATATCAGATATTTCAGAATCAAGAAGATTATCTTTGCCTTGATCATCTCCGCCCAGCACTTTAGGCCCTACTTCCAAGCTCACTCGATCGTGGCGGTCACGGATCAACCTCTCAAGGTAATTCTCTCTCGTCCTGATACCTCTAGCCAACTGATGAAGTGGGCACTCAAGCTGGGGGAGTTCGACCTATCGTTAAGACCTAGGTCGGCCATGAAGTTTCAGATCTTAGTAGATTTCCTGGTCGAGTGCACCTGGATAGAGGAACAACCGAAGGAGCCCCAAGAAAACCCCTCGGACACTGCAATCGAGGGAAGAGGGGAGGACTGGATCCTTTACATGGATGAGGTGTCAAATTCTCAAGGAAGCGGGGCAGGCCTCATCCTGGCAAGCCCGGATAGTGTCGTAACCGAGTATGCCCTCCGTTTCCTCTTCTTGGCTATAAACAACTAGGCTGAGTATGAAGCCTTGCTATCGGGGATGAGACTGGCGCGAGAGCTTGGTGTGAAATGCCTTAGAGTTTTCACCGATTCCCAGCTCATCTCTAGTCAGGTTAAGGGAGAGTGCGAGGCCCAAGATCCCACACTGTCTCGTTACTTGAGCAAGATGCAACAACAAGCATCTCCCTTCACTTGTTTCAGTGTTAGTTACATTCCCCAGGGAGAGAACGCTAGAGCCGATGCTTTGTCTTGGCTAGCTACTTCGGTTGACGGAACCTTGGGAAGAACTTATGTGGAACATTTGGAAGCCCCAAGCATCGATATAGTGGAAGAATCCCTGCCAATTAACCAGGATCCTTCTTGGATGGATGCCTATGTCCAGTACTTGACCAACAGAGTCCTCCTAATCGACCCCACTGAAGCCAAGCTATTTAGGTGGCGAGCATCAAAGTTCCTTGTGCTTGATGGGCAGCTATATCGAAGATCCTTCTCCCATCCTCTCCTCAGATGCGTTGGTCCCACAGACGTCGACTACATCCTTCATGAGATCCATGAAGGTATTTACGGAAACCACTTGGGGGGCAGAGCGTTGTCACATAAGGCCCTACGCCAAGGCTACTACTGGCCTACCATGTGAGAAGACGCAGCCGAGCTGGTCCGAAAGTGCGATAACTGCCAGCGACATGCCAATATTCAACGACTGCCAACTTCTCAGCTGAGCCCCCTGTCGGCTCCATGGCCCTTCACCCAGTGGGGAGTAGACATTTTGGGACCATTCCCTCCAGCCTCTGGTCAACGGAAGTTTTGCTCATTGCCATCAATCATTTCACTAAGTGGGTAGAGGCTGAAACACTTGCCAAAATCACCGAAGCCAAGGTGAGAAACTTCTTTTAGAGGTCTGTTATCTATCGGTTTGGACTATCCTATACCCTTGTTACCGACAATGGTCAACAATTCAACAATGCTCCTTTCAGAGAGTTTTGTGCCAAACTGGGCATATGTCAGAGGTTCACTTCTGTCGGTCATCTGCAATCTAACGGAGCGGCTGAAGTGACAAATCGAATTATCCTTCAAGGGCTTAGGACATGTCTGGATGATTTCAAAAGAAGATGACTGGAGGAGCTCCCGAACATGCTGTGGGCGTATCACATGACAGCTCAAACCCCCACGGAAGAAACTCCTTTTAGCCTTGCGTTCGGGTCGGAGGTAGTCATTCCGGTGGAGATTGACATCCCTAGTCCCTGGATACAATCGTATGATGAGGGGGGCAACCCTAGCCAGTTGAGAGCCAGCCTTGACCTCGTTGAGGAAGTCCAGGATCGAGCACGACTCAAAATGGCTTCCTAACGACAAAGGATCGCAAGGTACTATAATGCCCGAGTTTGCCCCAGAACATTCCTCGCTGGAGACTTGGTCCTCAGACAAGCTGAAGTCTCCAAACTCACGGAGGGGGGAAAGCTATCGCTCATTGGGAAGGATCTTACCATGTCACCGATGCACTTCATCGTGGAGCATACCAAATTGAAGAATTGGATGGGAAGCCTCTCCCTCATACCTGGAATGCGGACAACCTCCGTCGGTATTATCAGTAAAATGTATTGATATCATAAGCTTGAGCATGTCTACTAAAATAATATTTATTTTTCACTAACGAAAGTATCTTCAAGCAATCTTGCTTCTTCAGCTCAAGCTCGACTTCGCATCGGCATTCAAGCCTGACTCCACGTCGGCGCGCAAGCCCGACTCCGCATCGGTGCTCAAGCCCGACTTCGCGTCGGCGCCCAAGCCCGACTCCACATCAGCGCTTAAGCCCGACTCAGTGTTAGCGCATAAGCATAAGGTTGGATCATCATTTATTTAGACCTTTCATTTCGGTCTCGACCTTAGCCTCCAGTCAACTCCGGGTTCGACTTCCCCCATATCCTGACTTTGGCCTCGACACTTATGTCAAATATCGACTCTCAACTATGGCCATGTCCTAGCTATAGCCCAGGTTTCTATCTTGGCTTCTGCCTCACCTAACCCTAGCTACGGCTTCGGTTCCTATATTGGATCTACGATCTCGGCCCCGGCCTCGATTCTAGAATGAGCAAATTACCAACAACAAATTTTGAAGATTTCAAAAGTTGTTTTCATTAATTGTAAAAGTCTTACAAAATTGCCGACTCTTGTTGGGCCTCATTACAAGGAAAAATAAAAGTGCTCAGGGCTCGATCGGTGCTGGATCGCCGATTCCCTCGAGACTGTAGATTCTTCTTACTTTAGCCTTGCAGTCCTGGAAGCCCCCATTGTATGCGAAGGCAGTGTTCCCAGCCAGCTCCTCTTCGTAAATATCAAACTTCCTGAAGTTCTCTATGGCCTCGGCGGCCTTCTTCTCGGCCACAACAACTTTTTCTTCGGCAGCTGTCACAGCCGTCTTTAGGTCAGTTATCTCAACGTCGGATCGATGGGTGATCTCTTCGGCATTTTCTGCCCTCTCCTTGGCCGCTTTTATTTCGATAATGATAGAGTATAGTTGATTCTCTAATATAAATACCTGTGACTCTGCCATCTTCTACTTCTCCTCTGCCGCTCGAGCCTTATCCAGCTCATGGGCTGCCTGGCGCTGAGCCTCCTCAAACGCCTCTTTTCCCCTTCTTGCCTGGGCTAACCCCTCGGCTTGGGCCACTTCTAGAGCCTTTTCTGCTCTGGCCTGGGCTCGGCTAACCTCTTCCTGCAAATTGCCAAGGGTAGCCTCATCTTGGGATAGGACACCTTTGACGGCGGCCAAAGAATTCATTGCCTGCACAAGTAACATTCGGGTTAAGTGAGAGAATTCTTAATGAAGACTATTGATAGAAGGGGGAGACACTTACCCAGAGGTGAGCCACAAAGGCTTCCCGGAAGAAGACAGGTCCCTTGGTTCTGAAGGACCCTCTATAGCTTAGGTACATAGACTTGAGCCATACGGCCGTGGTGATCCAGGATTGATCGAAAGGAAGGCGCGTCGGCTTCACCCTCCTCGGTCCTGATGGGTGCTGGAGCTACTGGTGCCGGGTCAGAGGCCGGCGCTGCCCCTTCCGTTGGCTCTACCACTTGCAAAGGCTCTTCAGCTGGTGGAGCAGCCTCTTGAGCTGGCCCTGCGGCCGGAGTAGTTGGCTCCACCTCGGGGGTGGCTGTTGGTGAAGATGGCGGAATCCCCGCCCTCGGTTCCTCCGAGGGCATGCCGGTGAGATCGATGGGGGAGCGGGACGGCACTGAAGGTGATTGAGGCAGCCTCCTTTCTTCGGCCTCTTCATGTCTTCCCGAGGCCCCTTTGGCCTTGGCTTTCTACTGATTTTAACCTTGGCCCTCTTCTTGGCAGGGGCCCCATCCGCCTGGGCTCTTCTTTCCCTGGCTGTAGCCTTTCTTACTACTTGGATCGATGGCATCATATCTGCATAAGTCAAAGGACTTGGTAAAAAAAAAGAAAGAAAAGAAGAAAAGGGGGAAAAAGAAGAGAGCAAATGATGTGTGAAGAGGGAAAGAGTCATGGATACTCACCGCTACTTGGAATAAGGCCTGCCAGCCGAAGGTTCTCCTCGGCCAGCAGTTGGTTGCATCGAGAGACATCAGCAGTTATCAACTGCCTGAACGCCTCTTGGTTCCTTGGGAGTATGGTTGGATCCTTGTTCAGCTCGGTGTTTGGAGTCCCCCACACAGTCCTCACCTCCTCAACTTGAGCAAAGAAAAACCTATCTTTCCACCCCTTGTGGACGTCGAAAGATATAGTTTGAGGGTTCTTGTTGGCCTAGGGGCAAAGGACCACCACCCCGACTGTTTCCTAAGGGTATAAAAGCAGCAAAAGAGAGAGATCTTAGCCTCTATCCCATGGATATGACAAAATATTGGAAAACCGATGATGGTCCGAATGGAATTCGGAACCAATTGTGCCGATGTCAAGGAGTATCTATCTAGGAGGTTAAGTATGAAGGGATGAATGAGGAGGCGAATGCCGGCCTTAAAGTAAGTTTCATACAGGGAAACTCTACCGGGATAGGAAGAAGTTGCCCTATCTTTAGGAAGGGGTCGGTATCTTTAGGAAGGGGTTAGTATAGGCGGAGGTCGGTAGGGTTATTATATTTGGCCCTGAGATTGATTATCTCTTTGGCGGTCATGCTAGAGACAGTCCCCTTGAGGGACTGCCTCACGGTGGAGGATGAGCCGGTGACGGCCGTACAGTGCCGAATGGGGGCCCGTCCGATGGCCGGGCAATTTCCGGTGGGAGACTGCCCGATGGCTCGCCGCTGCTCTACTGGGGCACTATCTGCGGAGGAGGTGGACCAACTAGGTGCTGGGGACGGAGAAGGTAGCAAAGGATCGGGAGAATAACCCCCAGAATCGAAAATGGAGCAGGAAAGAGATGAAGAAGCCATGAAAATGGAGATGGGACTGACCTGAAGGATCTGGGAGCTGGAAATCAAGGGCGAAGAGCTCGGGAAGCAGAAAATGAACAGACACTTGGATGAGGACTGGGTGGAAAGAGAGAGAGAAAATGCAGTAGAAGCAAAAGACTGAGGTCAGGGATGATCCCCCCCCCCCCTTTTATAGCCTCGTTATTTCAAATCATCCCGTCTGCTCCAATTTGGCCACATGAACACTCACTATTGGAGATCATTTTGGCAACCATCCGGAGCGCAGAAGTGAGGGGCACTGCCAATGATGGGGCGGCGGTGATCTCACCGCAATGATGGTGCCCACCTTTTCACAGTTCTGTACCGAGGAGAATCCCCCTTGATCTCAATGGCCAGAACGAATGGGGCGGTGGCATTGCAGCATCCGATGCCTCATCAAAGAAGTATGGCCTTTGGTAACACGTGCCCTCTTTGTAGCCTCTAACGCATGAAGATCAGCCATCAGGTGATATAACGCCCCTTTCGCTGGTGACTGTATGCCCATCCATCTCAGGAGTAGGGAGGGCATCTGATGTGGCTGATCATGTCCCCATGCAGTATAGTAATAATCTGCACAGTTCTCGAAGCCAAGTAATAATTTGGTATGCCCACCCATCTCAGGGGTGGGGGGCATTTGATGTGGCTGATCATGTCCCCAGGCGGTATAGTAATAGTCTGCACGGTTCTCGAAGCCAAGTAATAATTTGGCAGTTAATCCTGACTTCAGCTTCGACTTCGACCTTGGCCTCAGCTTTGGCCTTGGCCTTGGCTTTGGCCTCAGCCCCGGTTTTGACCTTGGTCTTGGCTTCGGCCTTAGACTTCACCTCGGCCTCAGCCTCGGTCGTGGGCTGCTTCAGCTTCAACATAGGACTCGAGATTCACCTCGGCCTCGGCCTCAAGCCTCGCCTCAGCCTCGAGCCCCACCTCGGCCTCAGCATGTCTTCAGCCTCGGCCTCGAGTATCGCTTCGACCTCGGCCTCGAGTCTCGCTTTAGCATGCTCTCGGCCTATAGTTTCGATTGTGGAACCAACCTCGAATATTGTGCCTAGTGATTTAAAGCGCTTAAGATTGCCACGTAGCCCGCTAACCCACTTTTTGCCAAGATCACGGGTGGTACTGATATACTATGGGAAGTTGCCGATATTTATGGCACACGTTTAGCGGCTATGCGCCCACCTAACATTTACAGAGCCGATCTTGACGGAAGACGTGATTAGACGGTTATCCACGAAGGGTAAGAGGGACCTCCGAACAGGTATATAAAAATCCTGACTCACAATGAGGAGGGGGACTCGACTTCGACTATCTCATATATACTACTGTTCTTGAAACCACTAATTTGAGCATCGGAGGGTCCTCGCCGGAACCACTGATCCGGGACTTCTCTTGCAGGTTTTTGACTAAAAGAGGTAATCTTGTCATCTTCCAGAAGAAGCTCCTTTCTCGCTCAGCACTCTTTAGAAGTGATTTGACAGCAACAGTTCTCATGCTTTCTTCTTCTCACTTCCCAACTATGTAAGTATCGAAGGGGCTCTTGGCTCACTTTGTTTTCTTTTCTTGAGTGATGAGACTTTGTTCAGTCCTCTAGAGCTTAGGTTGGCAAGAGCTATTAAGGTTCGTAGCTCAGTTTCTTCATCTTCTTTTCTTTCCTTGGTTCCAAGAGAGGTGATCATTTCTTATATGCATGTCGGTTGATAATGTCTAATCCTTCAGCTAGAGGGAGGAATAGAGGTTGCGTTGATCGAGGAGTTCAGTTTTATAACCAAGGTCGACCTAGTGAAAATTCGTCAGACCTACTTCATCCTTGAGTCGTTCCATATATTTTTCAGCTCTCTATCTTAAGGATGGGACCTCTAACAATACTGGTATACATACATCATCATCATTCAGGTCATACATTGGTACATCCATTGGAACATCACATCAAGCTGTTACTGAACTATATACGGTACTATACTACTAACAGTATCATGATTGAGATTAGTGGTGGGGCCGGAATGGTACTAGCTAGATCGCCTGTAGATTCTTATAATCCGACCAGCTCATGGATCGAGCCCATCTTAATAGTCATTCATCAGTTGATCATGATGCTTTGGAGGCTTGATCATCAAGCACCTTTATTCGGTTTCCCACAGTCTGTGCCAATATCTATTGACATTAAAATCTAAGCCTTCATGTGTCAACTAAAGTGAGATGATGACTGTTACCAACAGCGCCCCCTGTTCTCCTTGTGGTCGAAACGAAGCCGCCCCTTGTTCTCCTTATGGCTAAAACGAAGCTGTTCTCGTGGAACACGGGCATCGTGGAACTTCAAGACTCTGACCAGATGAGACATCCACCCATAGCCATTAAATGGGGTGTCTCCTGGAAGAGCAAGATAAAAAGGAAGATGAGCTCCTTGGTTTCGGCAAGCAAAAGATTCAGAAGACACAGAGAAGAAAAAATAAGTTCTTCTCCTCTTCATTCTTCCTCTCATTGCCTTCTCCCTCTCCGGCACCGCGGCTGAGGGGTGTGGCATTTCCGAGGACTCTTGTAGCCCCCCAACGACTGACGATCCTCACCCGAAGTTTTTGCTGTGCTAACATGAAACAGGTGAGTCCCCTGTTCCACAGTTACATTGATACCAACAATTGGTATCAGAGCCACGCCGGCCATCACTGTGCTTGGGGCGGTGGCCGACAAGAGTGGAGAGGCGAAGGAGTAGGTAGCGGCGGCCGCACGCCGCCACCTACCCCTCAGCTGCTGCCACGGGCATCGCATTTAAAAAAATTGAAAACGGACATTCGGGGCCATCAGACCCCGAACGGCGACTGACATCGCCTATGTCGGTCACCGAAGGCCTTCCTGCTCTCTTCCCCGGCCGCCGAATGGCCGAGGAAGCTTCGTCTGCCGCCACGAAGGGTGGTGGTCCCAACAGTCTAGAGACACAGGGCTGCCGGGGAGGCTCCGGCGGCTGGCATCTCACCTTTCCCCGATCGAAGCTCTGCCGGGAGCTCCATCCCGTCCGACGAAGGGTCGGGATGGCCCCACTCCCCCACCGCACGCACGGCAGGCGAAAGATCAATTATGAGTTTACGGTTGGCACTACCCATAAATTTGAAAACTTAGGAGGGGTAATTCCATCTTTTTGTAACATAAAATTAATTTTTAAAAAAATCTAGGGAAATGGACTTTGATGTGGCAGCTTACGTGGCTGCAGGTCCTGCCGATGTGGCAGCCCACATGTTGGGTCCTATTGACGTCAGTGCCTGCATGGCATTTAATTGTTTTTTAGATTTTTTTGGTATTTTAAAATTATAAAAAATCTTGAAAAATTAAGAAAAATCATAGAAAATGTAGAAAAATCATAAAAAATTGTAGAAAAATCAAAAAAATTCATAGAATATCATAGAAAATTTATTGGAATTTTTTTTTGATATGGTATGAGGGTTTATGCTCTGTGCATGAATATTTTTGTTGTCATTCTATCTGATTTTTTTTGTAAAATTTTTTCTGAATGCATAATTATTTATTCTTAGTGTATAAATATGATTTATGCATATTTCTGCATGTTATTATTATTGGCATAATAATTTATGCTTAATGCATGAGGGGCATTTATGTCAATTATTATGTATTTTCTGCAAGCATGTTTATTTATGCTTGCTATATAAATATTATATTTGTTGAATTATGTCTTTAGTTGACATAAAATATACGCTTGATGTAGCATATGCTTATGCTGCGGATTTGTTCCAACATCGATTTTATGGACAACATAGATATTTTCTATGAAAAATTATTGGATTCAGTGTTCTATCTTATTAAATGAGTGATAATTATGAGCAAAATTTTTTATCTCATTTATAAGTAGGAATATTTGAAATCTAAATATTTTTTTAAATAGAGATATACACTGATTGTATGCCTGATGTCCATATTTTGCTTGACCAAATGAAATAGTGATGGCCTCCCAATCGGGTGTAGCTGGCCTCGATAGAGGTAAAAAATTGAAAGGATAAAATTACAATGTATGGCATCGAAAGATCCAATATCTACTCAATAAGCAAGAAGTCCTAGAAACCCTGATATACAGTATGACACCACCAGAACCTAGTACCTTTGAATAGAACCATCAGGATCATGAAGTCTATAAAAATTGGGTAAAGAAGGATCGTTATGCACGCTTCACTATATTAAGCTATATGCACAATGACCTGATTGGAGATTTTGAGAAATTTTCAACTGCTCAGGATATGTGGAACCAGCTCAAGATTCGGTTTGGTCAGACCTCAGCAACAAGGCTATGAGCCTTGAACCTCAAATTTATGCAATATGTCAAAGATCTCAATCATTCAATGTTTGAACATCTCAACGTGATGAGTGGCATAATTATAGATCTGAGGGAAGCTGGGGTTGATCTCACTGAGGAACAGAAGGTCCTTACAGGGATTCGTTCGCTGCCTGACCCTCAATGGAGTCAGATGAAGCTCTTGATAACTCATAGTGAGTATATCAAGACTTTTGAGAATATATATTGTTATTTCGACCTGGAGGCTGAGCGCATAAAGACTTTCCACTCCTCTACCTATGTGGCTCACTCTGAAGCTTCGCGTTTCAGAGGTAGAAGGAGTAAATCCAGTGATAAGAAAGGTTCACAGAGTTTCAAGGTAAAAAAGGTAGCCAAGCCTAAGAAAGGCCAACCAAAGGGTAAGAAGAATGTGGTAAAGATCAAATACTACAACTGTGGTATGAAAGGCCACTTTGCTCGTAAATGCACAGAACCAAAGAAGGTATATTCCACATTAATCTCTCTCCATATTTGTTCATATGCATTAGTTGCTGATACTCTCCCTGATTGGATCATAGACATGGGAGCGAACAAACATATAGTTCATGATCGAGCTGGTTTTGTGGATTTTCATTAAATGGGGTGTCTCCTGGAAGAGCAAGATAAAAAAGAAGACGAGCTCCCTTGTTTCAGCAAGCAAAAGATTCAGGTGGCATAGAGAAGAAAAAATAAGTTCTTCTCCTCTTCATTCTTCCTCTCACTGCCTTCTCCCTCTCCAGCACCGTGGCCCAGGGGTGTGGCATCTTCGAGGACTCTTGTAGCCCTTCAATGACCGATGATCCTCGCTCGGAGTTTTCGCTGTGCTATCATGAAATAGGTGAGTCCCCTGTTCCATAGTTATATTGACATCAACAATTGGTATCAGAACCATGCTGGCCATCATTGTGCTTGGGGCAGTGGCCGACGAGGGTGGAGCGGCGAAGGAGCGGACGCCGCAGCCTGCCCCTCAGCTGTAGCCATGGGTGTTGCATTAAAAAAAATTAAAATGGCCATTCAAGGCCATAAGACCACGAACGGCGACCGACATCGCCTCTATCGGTCGCCGGAGGCCTTTTCACTCTCTTCCCCGGCTGCCGAATGGCTGGGGAAGCTTCGTCCACCACCATGAAGTGACGGTCGACATCTCCCCTTTCCCTAATCGGAGCTCCGCCCGAAGCTCCATACCGGCCGCTGGAGGGTCGGGACGGCCCCACTCCCCCGCCGCACATGGCAGCCAAAAGATCAATTGTGAGTTTACGAGTGGCACCACCCATAAATTCGCAAAACTTATCAGGGGTAATTCCATCTTTTCGTAACATAAAATTAATTTTAAAAAAAATCTAGGAAAATGGAATTTGATGTGGCAGCTTACGTGGTTGCGGGTCCTGCCGATGTGGCAGCCCACATGCGGGTCCTATTGACATCAGTGCCTGCATGGCATTTAATTATTTTTTAGATTTTTTTGGGTATTTTAAAATTATAAAAATCTAAAAAATTAAGAAAAATAATAGAAAAATGCAAAAAAAATCAAAAAAAATATAAAAATTTTAAAAAATTCATAGAATATCATAGAAAAATTGTTGGAAATTTTTTTGATATGGCATGACAATTTATGCTATGTGCATGAATATTTTTGTTGCCATTCTATCTAAATTTTTTTGTAAAATTTTTTCTGGATGCATAATTATTTATTCTTAGTGTATAAATATGAATTATATATATTTCTGCATGTTATTATTGTTGACATAATAATTTATGCTTAGTGCATGAGGGGCATTTATGTTAATTATTATGTATTTTCTGCAAGCATGTTTATTTATGCTTGCTGCATAAATAATATATATGTTGAATTATGTCTTTAGTTGACATAAAATATATGCTTAATGTAGCATATGTTTACATTGCGGATTTGTTTCAACATCAATTTTATGGACAACATAGATATGTTCTATGAAAAATTATTGGATTCAGTGTTCTATCTTATTAAATGAGTGATAATTATGAGCAAAATTTTTTATCTCATTTATAAGTAGGAATATTTGAAATCTGAATATTTTTTCAAATAGAGATATACACTGATTGTATGCCTGATGTCCATATTTTGCTTAACCAAATGAAATAGTGATGACCTCCCAATCTGGTGTAGCTGGCCTCGACAGAGGTCAAAAAATTGAAAGGATAAAATTACAATGTATGGCACCGAAATATCCAATATCTACTCAATGAGCAAGATGTCTTGAAAACCCTAACATACAGTATGACACCACCAGAACCTAGTACCTCTGAACAGAACCGTTAGGATCACAAAGTTTATGAAAAATGGGTAAAGAAGGATCGTTATGCATGCTTCACTATGTTAAGCTATATGCATAATGACCTGATTGAAGATTTTGAGAAATTTTCAACTGCCCAGGATATGTGGAACCAGCTTAAGATTCGGTTTGGTCAGACCTCAGCAACAAAGCTGCGGGCCGTGAACTTTAAATTTATGCAACATGTCAAAGATCCCAATCATGCAATGTTTGAATATCTCTGCATGGGAAGTTGCATGATTAGAGATCTGAGGGAAGCTGGGGTTGATCTCACTGAAGAACAAAAGGTCCTTGCAGTGATTCGTTTGCTGCTTGACCCTCAGTGGAGTCAGATGAAGCTCTTGATGACTCATAGTTAGTATATCAAGACTTTTGATAACATATTTCGGCATTTTGAGCTGGAGGCTGAGTGCATAGAGACTTTCCACTCCTCTGCCTATGTGGCTCACTCTGGAGCTTCGCGTTCCAGAGGTAGAAGGAGTAAATCCAGTGACAAGAAAGGTTCACAGAGTTTCAAGAAAAAAAGGTAGCCAAGCCTAAGAAAGGCCAACCAAAGGGTAAGAATAATATGGTAAAGATCAAATACTACAACTGTGGTATGAAAGGCCACTTCGCTCGTGAATGCGTAGAACCAAAGAAGGTATATTCCATATTAATCTCTCTCCATATTTGTTCATATGCATTAGTTTCTAACACTCTTCCTGATTGGATCATAGACATGGGAGCAAACAAACACATAGTTCATGATCGAGCTGATTTTGTGGATTTTCACGAATTTCTGTAGGCAACCAATATGTTGTTGTTGGGAACGGTCTACATGAGCAGGTGTTGGGTGTAGAAGCATATTGCATTACGTTGCGAGGAGGATATGTATTGCTCGTACATGATGTTTTGTACATCCTAACTATTTGGTATAATCTATGCTATGTACTTGCTTTGTTAGCTCTTGGCTATACCTTTTATTTTTTTGGTGATCGTATGTCTGTATATTTGGATAGTATGTTATCTTTTTATGGCTATTTATCGTATGGGTTTTTCAGACTTGATGTGAAAATATCTGACTCTTACTCTTTATATGCTTGTGCTTCTTTTTCTACTTGTGATAATTCTTTACTATGGCATGCCAGACTTGGTCATATGGGCCAAGATAGGATGGCACGGATGGCTAGAGAAGGGCTATTGGGCCCCTTGAGAAAAATAAGCCTTCTTATGTGTGAGTCCTATTTGGTAAGAAAGGCATCAAGAAAGCCTTTTGATAAGACTTCTAGGGCCTCTCAGCCATTAGAGATAGTACACTCAGACATCTGTGGACCCATGAGTATTAGAACACGCCATGGTGCATCTTATTTTCTTACATTCATCGATGATTATTCATGATTTTGGTATATGTACCTGATCTCCCACTACTATGAAGTGCTAGATTGTTTCTGCTGCTTCTTAGCTGAGGTAAAAAATCAAAAGGAGAAGACTTTGAAGTCTCTCCAGACTGATAGAGATCGCGAATATTTATTTGATCAATTTTAGAAGCTTTGTGAGGAGAAAGGGATATGCAGGCAGCTCACCATTCCTGGGATGCTGTAGCAAAATGGTTTTACAGAGCATCGAAACAGGACTTTATTGGATATGGTTAGGTTAATGATGGCGCAAGCAAATCTTTCGATTAGTTTCTGGGGTGATGCACTTTTAACTGCTGCCTACATCCTTAACCACATACCCAGTAAATCGGTGTCCTCCACACCATATGAGTTATGGTATGATGCAAGACCTTATGTAGATCATTTGTGCCCATGGGATTCAGCAGGATACGTTCATAACACCTTCCATAGGTTGGAAAAGCTAAGTCCTAAGGCCGGCAAAAAGGTATTCATTAGGTACCCTCAGAATTCTAAGGGTTACGTGATGTATGGTGAATATCCTGATGGAGGACTGACTAAAATGGAGTCCAGAGATGTGAAATTCATAGAGAATGAATTTTTAAGCATTGGTGAGATCAAGAAGTACCTAAGCCTGTATGAGTTACAGAAGGAACTTCCTACTATCTCTAGTGAGGGAGGGGCATTACGACCTGTTCTAGAGATTGCCACAGATAGTGGGAGTGCTGGGTCCAGTGGGAGCACATAGGTTGAGCCTAGTGGGAGCTTACCCATAAGGATTAATGTACCTTCAGGGAGTAGTTCTCAAAGTCTAGGTCCATTGTTACAGAGAAGTACATGTGGAATAGTTCCACGGTGATACTTTGAGGTTGAAGAAAATGTGTTTCTCTATGCTCTGTTAGATCCAGATGAGCCAGTCTCTATTCATAAGGTACTTGATTCATCAGTTCGTAAAGAGTGGCTAGCTGTTATGGAAGATGAGATAGAGTTTATGGATATAAACCATGTGTGGGACCTAGTAGACTTACTGCTTGGATGCAAATGTATAGGAGATAAGTGGGTCCTAAAGATAAAGCGCAAGGGTGATAGGTCAATCGATAAGTACAAGGCTCATCTTGTGGCGAAGGGATATACCCATATGGAGGGTGTGGATTATGAGGAGACATTTTCTTCTATGGTGAGATTTGCCTCCATTCGCCTGATCCTAGCTATAGTAGCTCATTTAGATTTGGAGCTACATCAGATGGATGTTAAGACAGCGTTTCTTAATGAAAGTCTGGATAAAGAAATCTACATGGATCAACCTTTGGGCTTTGTGGCTAAAGAAAAGGAGGGCAAAGTGTGCCGCCTTAAAAGATCCATATATGGTCTCAAGCAATAATCCAGACAGTGGTACTTAAAATTTTATGAAGCCATTACAATGATTGGCTTAACCATGATTGAAAAGGACCACTGTGTATACAATAATAAATCAGACGATGGGATTCTATTTTTAGCGCTGTATATGGATGATATCCTAATAGCTGGGAGTTTTATAGGGGTGATCAATGCCACTAAGGAGTGGTTGTCCTTTATTTTTTAGATGAATAATATGAGTGAGGCAAATTTTATGCTAGGAGTGAGGATCCTAAGGAATTATGCTAAGAAGTTTCTTGGTCTATCTCAAGAAACTTATATACAAAAAATTTTGGAATGATTTCGAATGCACTATTCAAAACCCGTTGATACCCCAATAGAGAAGGGCTCCACTTTGAGTATTGACCAATACCCTAGAACGGACGAGGAGAGAGAAAAGATGAGCAGAATTCCCTATGCGAGTGCTGTGGAAAGTTTGATGTATGCTATGTTGTGTACACGCCCTGATATTAGCTTTACGGTAGGCTTGGTCAACCAATACCAAAGTAACCCAGGGCTTGCTCATTGGGAAGCAGTAAAGAGGATTTTTTGCTACCTTCATGGTACTGCTAATCTCGCCCTATGTTATCAAGGAAGAGATTTGAGATTAAAGGGTTTTTGTGAATCTGATTGGGCTGATGATAGAGATGAGTGTAAATCTACTTCATGATATGTGTTCATCTTTGAAGGTGGAGCTGTCTCTTGGTGCAGTAAGAAATAGAACTACACAGTCTTGTCCACTACGGAAGCCGAATATATTGCTTGTTCGGCTGTTGTTAGGAGGCCGTGTGGCTGAGGAGGTTCTTAAGATGACTCGAGATATTAGCCAGTGCTCATGAGACTATTCAGATATATTCTGATAGCATGGCAACATTGCAATATGCTAAACATTCCAAATACCATGGAAGGTCTAAGCATATTGACATTAGATATCATTTCATTCAGGACATGGTCAAGCAAGGAGAGGTTACCCTTAGACCTACTAGCAGGATGTTGGTTGATCCATTGACTAAGCACATTGCTAGAGATATCTTCCAGACTCATATGAAGAGTTTGGGTCTGTATTGTATTGACAGACAGGGATTGTATGGACATTGTAGACTGTGTTATTTATGTTGAAATGAAATGCTTGTTTTCATTATTATCATGATAAGTTTATGTTGGCAGGCACATATGTGTATGAAAGTCACAGGCTTAGATCAGCCCACTCACACTGGTGATTACCTTGACACTTTTGTAGTGGGCAGGATACTAAAGTAGCCATGATAGATGCTTGCGTGAATGTATATGTTGCAGAATGCATGGGTTGCATAAGATATTGTATGAGTTACAGATTGCATGAGTTGCAGATTGAATAAGTTGCAAAATGGGCTACATAAATTATAAAAATAAGTAGCCTCAGTTTGGACTGAGATGAGACTCAGGAGAGTCAAGTATGAAGTATGTACATGTATGTACGGTGTGTGTATATTGATATGTCCACAGATCCATGCTAAAGCCTGTTGTAGTCGAACTGGGAGCAATGGTGTGTGCTCGAGTTAGGCAACTTTGTGATGCCTGGACTTGTGTTGTACGGTGTTTGAGTATGACATAGCTCATTGAGTGGAAGCTCTACCGTAGCATGCATTATGTTGCATGTGATAAAGTCGACTGAGTAGAGGTAACGAGATACTCTTTCTTTGTTACCGTGTGAGCCCTACAACTATGTAGTGTCCTTGGACTTAAGCCTATATCATGAAGTTGGAGTTCAGAATGACTTCCTTAGCATTATCCTTCAGGGTCATGAAATTAATACGACCACATGAGATAATCCTAGGAAGTCAACTGGATAAAGATGGATTGTATGAGTGTTCAAGGAAGATTATCTGCAATCGCACATTATCTATTGTGATCCATAGCCCGGGCAATCATGGGCATGAGTTACATATGATTATGGACACATATACTTGACTTAGTGTCTTTTTCAAGTACTGCTCAGAGTAAATTCTTGAGGGATTGAGAGTACTTGATTGTGGTGTGATCGGATTTTCTGAGACATGGATGAGATTACATTGCATTATTTATGTATTGTGTTAGTTATTAACTTAATGCAGCTTTTTCACTGTGTGTCACTGTGTGTGTTAGTTATTAACTTAATGCAGCTTTTTTACTGTGTGTCACTATGTATGAATTTCGTCGGGTCACACATCCCACTAAAATGCATGAGGAGAGAGGTGGGATGGCATTATGAGTAAGGTCCTGTATGGATGAGTGGGAGATTATTACCAACAGCGGCCCTCTGTTCTTTTTGCGACTGAAACGAAGCCATCCTCGTGGAACACGGGCGTCGTGGAACTTTGAGGCTTCGACAGATGAGACGTCCACCCATAGCCATTAAATGGGTGTCTTCTGGAAGAGCAAGATAAAAAGGGAGACAAGCCCCCTGCTTTCGGCAAGCAAAAGATTCAAGTGGTACAGAGAAGAAGAAGTAAGTTCTTCTCCTTTTCATTCTTCCTCTCATTGCCTTCTCCCTCTCTGGCACCACAGCTCAGGGGTGTGGCATCTTCGGGGACTCTTGTAGCCCCCGGATGACCGATGATCCTCGCCCGAAGTTTTTGCTATGCTACTGTGAAACAGGTGAGTCCCCTGTTCCACGGTTAATTGATACCAACAATGACTAATCCAAACAATCTGCCTTTCTGCATCTAAATCGGATCCCTATATATGCTTAGAGGAAAAATATTAGAGTGACTCTAGAGTTCCCTCTAGGTGAAACCTACTAATGCTTAATTTAACCGAGATTTAAGCAAGAAGAAGTCTTTGAGCTCTCTCACTACGAGGGCTCTCAGCTCTAAAGATGAGTTTCAAATCTCTTTATACCTATGTTTTATAGGACTAGTTTTATAGGTGTTTGGGAGGAGGTATTAGAGGTAGATTCCATTAGATTATAAAAAGGGAAGTGATTTGCTTCAAGTTGATCAGCCAAATCTTTAGATGAATTAATTAATCTAGCATAACAAGTAGCAATAATAAATTAAGTCCAGCAGCGGTTGATGACACCTTCGAGATGAGAACATGAGTCAATCAATTCGAAAAGAATGAACATGTCAGATTCACTGCCTCAATGGATGTCATGATGGATCTACAACCATTATTACACGTCAGCCCTTTAACATGTCAATAATTGAGACTGAATATTATCCCACGTCAATATGTAAAGAACATAGATTTCTAGACATGATCAAGTTTCATTACAAAAGATCAATTCATCCTCTTCATTGAAAGCTAACCAACATCTTCTCAAAAGCTTGCCTTCAATCCTATCCATTATTGTCACGCGCTTCGTAAGACGAATCAAGCTGCATGCTAAAGCTGGGGACCATATATATATATCGTATCTTCTTATCAGAGGAATTGAAGGAAGGTTTTCCTTTCCCTTTATAACACATCCTTGAAGTTGTGGGCGCTATCATAAAAAGTCGTTCCATCGACCGAAGAAAAAGAAAAAATCATTATTGCACCCCGGTGGTCTCATTGGGACGTTGGTTGTCTTAATAATTATCATTCTTTTCGAAAGCCAAGGAAAAATACCTAGCTTTTAAAGCATGACCAGTGCTCAAGGAACCACCCCTCCCAATAGAGAGAAAACTGCGAGTCTTCTGTGGCCTTCCCTGCCATAACATGCAAAGTGTTCTCAAACCAAACGGAAGTTGGAGGTCCTCCCGTTTATTGTCTGAACGTTGAGGATGCTTTCATTGGACCACCCCCATTGATCATGTGCCATTATTGCTTGCAGGACCACAGATGGCAGTATATGCATCCTTATCTCATGATAAATTATATATCTTTTATACATATTTCTTATTTTCTTAATGTACCATAACTAATAATGATCATCCCCGAATGATATCGTTGAAATTCTTACCACAGCAACCAACCCTCATCTTGCCTTGGAGAATAATTATTATCAGCAATACTACTTATTTAAGAAACTAAAAGACAATTATATAGATCCCCTATAGGCTATATATAATATAAACATTTTGTCTCTTTCTTATTTTTTTTCGAGATGCTTCTTTCCCAATAATTGAGTATTTTTACTGGACGTTTAAAGTAATTCAGACTGCAAGCTAACGCAAGCTTAATTATAGACACAATGTTTATGTGTTGCATGTGACCCTAGCTAGTTTAAATCAAATGGCACCAGCCAGCTCATCTCTTTCCCTGTGATACGTGCATGGCCAACAATTTTTTAAAGATAAATAACAAGATGGACTGGCAAAAAAAAAAAAAGGTTGAATAAGACTTCTTAGCTTCCTCTTGACTTTTCCACCCATCCTTGCTTAGGTGAGGAAAATGTTTTTGAGATCGCCAAATCCATTATATGAAAGCAATACCTATAATAAAATAAAAAGTAAATAAACAGCAAGTAGCAAATGTAATAGCTATTGTTTTTTTTAAAAAATATTTTTTTAAAAAAAATAGACTAGTTGAACCCAAATTTTCTAGCGCAACCGTCAGAGAATTTGCCATACAAAACTTGATGCGAGTAAAATAATCCGAATCATGTACAGGAAGGTTTGCGTCGCTGTCAGTTGAATAGTTATCTATCTTCCTTGTCATCGCGTGAGGACTTGTCGTCTTTCTTATCTCAAAACAATTTTGAGATATTTGCGGAAGCGATATAAGAATTAAATCGTATATCTTAACAAATTTTATTTAGCGATCTATACCCATATTAATTTAATAATAAGAATAATAAGAAGATTAAGAAATTAATCTTTCGTCGAATGTCTTAAACTCTACCAACACCACCTTGGAATCACCAAATCCTTTTGATCACCACTGATCTTTCCAAACGTTCTCCAAATGATGATGAACACGAATGAGTGGGCGTTTCTTTTTTGATTTGGGTTGAGATCGCACAACTGAGTTTTTTATTCACTTTGTATTCTCAACTCATTAGATTAAGTGAAGTTGAAGAAGAAAACTCTTTGTGGTTGATGATAATCATCTCTGTTATTTTCTCTAGTGAATCTTATATTCTAAAAGAATAATAACTACCATCCTTTTTAATTAATTAAAATTTAAAGATAACTTTCAACTCTTAGAAATTACTTTAACGTATATCTATCTAACAACCAATTATTGGTTTATTTGATATATTTATTATGGGATAAAATAGGAGAGAGAAAAGCTCATCCCATATATTTTTTCAACAACAAAATAACTTCCACATAGACTCTTCTTGTGGAACATGCCTACGATGTATTTCCTAGCACACAGTATATTCTTAAATTTAAAGTAATTTTTAATTTATTTTTAAATAATCATATTATTTAAAATAGAAATTAATCCAATTAATTTTTATGTGAAAATTAATTTAGAATTCTTAATTCCAAATTAATATCTCAACCCAATATATCATAAAGTTTATATAATTTAATGGAGTTGTCCAGAGGAACTATGGACATTATAATTTTAAGCTCCAATAATTTTGAGATTCAATTAGCACCTTAATTAAAATATCATAATTATTAATTTCAAATTACTTCACTAAAGATTTATAATTGTACTCTTAAAATTATAAAATTAATTATATTCAAAAGGATTTGAATTGTCCATTGATATAGTCACTACCTATAAATCAATTAAAGCTAGGCATTTTCTGTTAACCTCTTTAATTATATTTTATCTATAAGTACCATTGATTCTATAATGAATAATATATTTATGATCCAATCATAAATTGAGCGCTCTTATTCTATTTTAAAAAGAATTTGTTAGAGATTCATAATTAATCGTGTTACAGTCCTATATAATCAATTTATATAAAGCGCTTTAATTCAGATAATCTCATTATCAACATTCAGATAATCTCATTATCAACAATTTGGATAAGATCATTTCACTCAGAATGTAATGAACCGCGCTAGTAATTTTAAATTAAAGATTCCAACTTTAATTTATAATTATGGATAAATTTAAATTATTTTACTTTAAATATTATCCTTTGTATATAACACTTATATACAATATTTAAAGTCACATTTAAATAATCCAAAATTTTTTGATATTTATAAAGCATCAAAATATGCATGCAAATATAATATTAATTTTTTTTAAATTATTTAGTAAAATAATAAATATCATTTGTTTATGGGCACATATCCCAATAATTTTTCACTTGATTTAAAGCAAATGAGACATGTCTCTAAGTTCCATCCCTTCAAGATGTAGCTCAAAACCCTGAGCCAGTAATGTCTTAGTGAACGGATCAGCTATATTATTTGCAGATATGATCTTCTCAGCTGAAATATCTCCTCTACTAACAATCTCTCTTACAAGGTGAAATTTTCTCGCTATATGCTTTTCTTTACGGTGGTTTCTAGGTTCCTTGGCATTGGCTACTGCTCCACTGTTATTACAGTAGAGTCTAACTAGTTCATGCATATTTAAAACAACTTCTAGATCTTTCAAGACCTCCCAAAGTGAACACCGCTCCAGAGGTAGACTTCCGAGAGTCTCTATCTGATTGAAAATCAGAATATGTAAATCCAACAGAAATCAAATCCTTATCGAAATATACCAGCATATAGTTTCTCGTTCTTCTCAGATATTTGAGAATATGCTTGACCGCAACCCAATGATCCAATCCTAGGTTTAACTGGTATCGACTAACAAGTCCCACTACAAAGTATATGTCGAGTCTTGTACATAATATTGCATACATCAAACTATCAACTGCTGAAGCATAGGGAATCCATCTCATATCTTCCTCCTGTGTTTTAGGACACTACTCTTTAGAAAGATAAACTCCATGTCAAGTAGGTAAATTACCTTTCTTAGAGTTTTGTATCGCAAATCTGACAAGCACCTTGTCAATATACGATGTCTGAGACAATGTCAAAAGCCTATTCTTACAATCCTGTATAATTTGGATGCCAAGAATGTAGCTTGCTTCTCCCAAATCCTTCATTTGAAATTGGCTGGCTAGCCAATTCTTTATTTTGGACAGAGATCCTACATCATTCCCAATGAGTAAAATATTATCCACATAAAGAACTAAGAAGATCACTTTATTTCCTTCTATTTCTTATAGATACAAGATTCACCTAAATTTTGTTCAAAACTATAAGATTTTATGGCTTCATTAAATCTGATGTTCCAAGATCTAGAAGCTTGCTTAAGCCCATAAATAAACCTTTGCAATTTGCAGACTTTTTGCTCTTGGTCTTTAACCACAAAACCCTCTGATTGGACCATATGAATAGTCTCTTCAAGATGGCCATTCAAAAATACCGTCTTGACATCCATTTGCCATATCTCATAATCATAATGAGCAGCAATGGACAAGAGAATTCGAATGAATTTTAGCATGGCTACTAGCGAAAAAGTATCATCATAATCTACTACTTCCTTTTGGGTAAAACCCTTTGCCACCAACCTAGCCTTGAAAGTCTCTACTTTTTCATCGGTTCCTCTTTTTCTCTTATAGATCCATTTGCATCCATAGGCTTTACACCTTTTGGTAGATCTATAAGCTTCCAGACTGAATTAGAGTACATTGATTTCCTTTTTAATTATAATTTTATCTATAAGTACCATTGATTCTATAATGAATAATATATATATGATCCAATCATAAATTAAGTGCTCTTATTATTCAAGCCCCGAATCAACACTTTTGGAACCATCCATTTGACTTCTTTACGAAGGAATGAATTTCATCTTGTATATTAATATTTTCGGTTACTTATGTTATATATTTTCAATACACCAAGAATTTGACACTATGTTTCTGTGTGCATGTCAAAAAAATATAATACAATAAAAAGGAGTATATTAATTACTCATAATTAAGATCGATTCATATATGACCATCATTGATTAATTTTGAATGCTCTATTTTAACAACGAAATTTATTAGAGATTCATAATTAATCGTGTTCCAGTTCTATATAATCAAATTATATAAAACTCTTTCATTTTGATAATCTCATTATCAACAATTCAGATAAGATCATTTCATTCAGAATGTAATGAACCACGCTAGTAATTTTAAATTAAAGATTCCAACTTTAATTTATAATTATGGATAAATTTAGATTATTTTACTTTAAATATTATCCTCTGTATATAACACTTATATACAATATTTAAAGTCACATTGAAATAATACAGAGATTTTTGATATTTATAAAGCATCAAAACATGCATTCAAATATAATATTAAAAAATTTCTTAAATTACTTAGTAAAATAATAAATATTATTTGTTTATGAGCATATATCCCAACAGCATGAGCTTCCGAGTCACTCTTCTTCCTATCTTTTATGCAAGTAAATGGTAGGAAATGAATGGTTGAACGGGTGCTACCTAACGCATGGGTCTGAGTCCATCACTATGCCAAGTCATAGCCATAAGATGGTCATCTCCGCCAAGCTATATTTATATGATGAGTTTGAATGACCATGCATGCTCCACGTCTTTTAGAAATGTCCTGGTTTAGCTGGCAAGTTCCTCCTCAATTGATGGATTTCATGATCCATGCCACAAAATGATGGATGTCATGATCGGTATGCAATGCCACGTTATGGATAAAATCAGACGGTCTATAGCTTGAAACGTCAACCGTTAACGCGGACGCCGTGTTCCCCTCTCATCATCTATAAATTAATAACGTTATTCCTCTCGTTGCTTAACCTCACAACCTCATCCATCCCGACCGCAAGTTCTTTTCTCTCTCTCTTCTCTCGACCTCATCTCGATATTTTTTTTAAATTTTTCTTTCTTTCTTGTGGATCGGATCGGGAAGAAGGTAGAAAGATGCTGCAAAACATTTTCGATGCCATTACGGGAATCACCACGACGGGAAGAAGGGGAGGAAGATCAAAGGGATGGTGGTGTTGATGAAGAAGTGTGTTGGATTTCAACGACTTGAACGCCTCGCTGCTCGACAGTGTGCATGAGCTGCTAGGCAAGGGGGTCTCGTTCCAGCTTGTCAGCGCCACCGTTGGTGATCCGAGTGAGTTTTTCTTCCCCCTTCGGATATAGCTTCTTCTACTCGTCATATTCTAGCTTTGTTCGGCCATTATTCGTCACGAACTCGGTCAATGGCCTTCACAATAATTGATCTCTTTTACCGTGAAGCCATCCATGGGATGGAATTGAAGGCTAGTAGGAACGGCAGATGCTTGGGTTTGCACACGAACGATGCGTGCTTAGGACGCTGGTTCAAGAGACTGGCAAGCCTTCCTCGAGGTTAGCTAGGATTGACTCCACAGTAGTCAAGGATGAGGAAAATAAATTCTCTCGCTTGGAAACTTGTGATTGATTTGATGGGATAGCTGAGGGAATAATTAATTTTTTTAATAATAATTTTATTCTCAAAAAGGATAGCAAGGAATAACCAGCTAGCTATTCTTTCAGTCCCTATAAAATAAGTTCAAGAAATAATCTATAATAATAACTTATTTTTAACTATCCTTCCTAGTTATAACTTTTAGGAATAAGAAGATATACATGGGATATCCTCCTATTTCTATTACAAACATACTCTTAACGTAAAAATCATACCCCAAATAATACAGGAAATGAGTATTGATTCTATTTATTTATTAATTTATTTAATTTTCAATTTCTCTTTTATTTTATTTTTTATTTTTTATTTTTTATTTTTCTTTGATCGCTTGATATCAATATTGTGGTTGAGATAACGTTAAAAAAAAAAAGTGCATCCGCACCTAACTTCTATACTTCTATGCTTCGAAAAAAAAAAAAAAACCCTTTACATTTCCCCCGCATTAAGTGAGAGTGAAGAACAAAACTTAAGTTCTATCACACTAGATGCATGCAGCTAAGCCTATCATCAAATTAACCAAGGAAGAGAGAAGATAAACAGTGAATTGAAGCATTATGAGAGATTAGTTCTGCTGAACTCGATCTTGTTCCTTGAACAGATAACGGGAAGAGAGGAAAGGAAGGGACGCCGGCCTATCTGGAAGCATTGGATCACGACATTAACCTCGTTATCTGCCGGCGAGTCCATGTTCGGCGTCACCTTCGATTCGGATGAGAGCCTGGGCGTCCCAGGAGCAGTCATCGTGAAGAACGAGCACCATGCGCTCAATTCTACCTCAAGTCACTGACTCTGGAGAGAGTCCCTCGCAAGAAAAGGATCCAATTCGTCTGCAACTCCTGGGTCTATCCGGCCGATAAGTATAATTTATAAATATGACCGCGTCTTCTTTGCCAATAACGTAAGTATCATTTACTCAAGCATTAAACACTGTTAATTAATGATCACCGTTCAATTAATGTCTCTAAGTTTCTTCTTCAACGACTGATTTACGGTATGAATTCAGTGGATTGGACATTGCTTAGTGTGGAGGGCCAACATAAAATTCCACGTCCATGTGTCCCCCATTATTAGATTCCCTTCCTGATGTTAGTGTGTACCAAGATAAATTCTCTTCTTTTATCTTTCAACGTGTCAAGCTGTGATTGAGGGACGCATCTACCATCACAAATCTAATCCACTTCTTTCTTAAAAAAAGTATCCACTTATTATGCGGATAGAATTAATTGTACATAACGTAAAATTTGGTCTTTCTTAAAAAAAGTATCGACCTAGCTATTATACGGAAAGAATTAATTGTACATAACGTAAAATTTGGCAAAAATTTTAGTGGCACGAGGGTTTTCAAAAACAAACAACACACACATAAATAAATAAATAAATATATAATTAGAGGAGGTCATCATCGAAATAATATGAATTTGAAACTTTTAACTTTGGATGCAGATATGATTTGATCTTATAAATTTTATAAACACATTGTTTTTATGACTACATCTCATCCTTCATTCTTACGAATTATTATGGCTTTACTCTCTTAGCAAATATTTAATTAGCTTGGCCAATCGATTTTCCTGCCTATGATACGGACAAGAAACAAAATGATCAGGCAAAAAAACTTAGACACTAGCTAATTCTGTTGTGAAGTACCTGTTTTTGTGGAGGTATGAGGGATAATGTGATGGCTAACACAATCATGACCGAGTCTAGAGTTAAACTCCATGTCCTTAAGATAAATTCATTCCGCACTAGTGCTTACGGATTTATGACGATTGTCTTCCCGGATATAATGGTGTTCTTTTGATGAAAGAGCACTACTATTCACCAGAACAACAAACCAAGAATGCCATATTCTTATTTATTCAAAGTATGCAAATGCCTAAGGAGGAAATATTTTTTCGATCGATTCCTGGAATGCATGTGGTATGTCCTATTTATAGGTTTGGCGTGCCTCTTCGAAGCACTCAATCGGGATAGATAGAAATCGATTTGACTTAATCGGTTGTGATGAAGATATGTGAAGGAAGGGGCTTATCGGCTTTCGATATGCTGCTTCGTCACTTTGATCTGAAGATCACTGTATCTATTCGTTGTTTTAGGCTGATCGGTGCGTATTTATACACTATTTCAAGATTCGATCTTTCGATCAGCGATCTGGTGCGTATTTGTATGTCGTTTCAATCTACTGATCAGCAATCAGATGCGTATCTATACATCATTTTGATCTTCTGATCAGCAATCGGATGTGTGATCATTTTGCCAAGCCATCTGACCGAACCATCTCACCAAGCCATCTGGCCGAACCATCTCACCGAGCCATTTGGCCGAGCCATCTGACCAAACCATCTCATCGAGCCATCTTGGCCGAACTATCTCGCCGAGCCATCTTGGCCGAACTATCTCGTCGAGCCATCTCACCTGGCCGAACTAACTTGCCGAGATAACTTCTAGTAATGACTTACCATTGACCCTTCATTCGATTGATCATTGGATCTTGTTCCCTTATCCGATTGATCAACCAATCCAACGATGATCTAATCCCCTCATCGTATGATTATGAAAAAAATTTAAGACTCCTAATGCTCCTTGTGATGATGCGCATGTGCAAAGTGTAAAGTGCAAAGTGCCCCTACAGAGCGCCCATTGCCCCCTTCGCACATGTGCTTGCACGAGGGTAGCATCACCCTCCAGCTCTCCACTTATGATGAGCCTAAAGAACTTAAGCATGAGAAAAAGGTTTCCATATAAGTGAACATTCCTTTCTTAAAACTTTCCATATGGGACTAAAAGTATGTCACCAATTTCTCATTCAAACCAATGGGTATTACCCAAGGGTTAAAATGACCCATTTTTCAACAATCCCCTACATGAATGGAAGTTGGACTTAGATTAAGGATCATCAAAGGTTTATCCCTCACACAAAATGATTTTAATGCAAATGAATATGCAGAAACCATAGAGAGTATAATGGAATGAAGTTATATCAGAATAGGTAGCTTGTGGATTTGAACCTTCCTTAGTGAGTTGTTATCGAGTTTACTTGTTAAAAAGTGAACATGATGTCTTGAACTTTTCAGCTTTTGATGTAAACCAAGACAATAACAATCATACAGTTTCTTTCCGAGCATTCTTTGGTTCTCATGATTGTGTTCATTTTGGCCCTGAACAACTCCAGGTCTCATGAGTGCTTTAAAACAAAAGATTCTCATGGAATTGGCCCAGTTTACACTCACATAGGTGATTCTTATTAAGAGTATCCTGCTATACCCCACATAAAATTTATGTCATAAGAACCATTAAAAGCAATGCTTATCCTAGTATTCTTAGCATGTAGCACTAATTATCATAGGAATGAGTAGGATTAGACATCATTAGTGCTATGCAGATCTCTTCATAATTTAGTTGTCCCTTTTGAATCTAGATCTTGGGATCTCCAGTCAGCTAGGTTGGGTATCTATTATGAAGATTTTATTATAGGTTTTAAACTCATTCACCTTGATAAACAGTTTACTTGATCTCTTGGTAATCCTTTTGTCAACGGATCTGCTAGGTTTTTCTTTGACTGAATGTAGTCAATAGAAATTATTCCATTCTCAAGTAACTGCTTAATGGTATTATGTCTTCAACGTATATACTAGACTAAACATTATACATTTTATTTTTAGCTCTCTGCAAATAGCCGATTGATTATCACAATGTATACATATTGCAGAAACAGGTTTAGGCCAATAAGGAATATCTTTTAAAAAATTTTGAAGCCATTATGCTTCTTCACGAGCTTTATCTAAAGCTATAAACTTTAATTCCATAGTGGATTAAGCTATACATGTCAGTTTAGAAGATTTTCATGATACAACACCTTCTCCTAAGGTGAACACATATCCACTAGTAGATTTTGCGTCTTCTATATATGATATCCAGTTGGCATCATTATAGCCTTCTAGTACAGTTGGATATCTCGAATAATGTAATTCATAATTTAGGATTTATCATAGGTATCTTAATATCCTTACTAAGACTGTCCAGTAATTTGAACATGGATTACTGGTGAATCTGCTTAGCTTATTAATAGCATAGGCTATGTCAGGATGGGTGCAATTCATGACATACATTAAACTACCAATTATACATGAATATTCTAATTGTGATATGGGTTGCTATTCTAATTGTGATATAGGTTACCCAGTATGTTTAGCAAGATATAGATTAACATCTACAGATGTTTTAAGCGGGCTAGTATCATGCTTGTTAAACTTGTTTAATATTTTCTCAATATAGTGAGATTGAGATAATATTATACCATCATATGTTCTAGTGATTTGAATCCCTAGTATTATATCTGCAATACCCATATCATTCATATCAAAATGTTTAATAAACATTTTCTTTGTATGTTTAATCATATCAATATTCTACCAATGATTAACATATCATCCACGTATAAGCATACTACTACATACCCTTTAGGCAGTGTTTTGGCATATACACATTTATGACATTCATTTATTTTGAATCCATTTGACAACATGACATTATCAAATTTTATATGCCATTGCTTAGGTGCTTGTTTTAATCCATATAAGGATTTTAATAAGTCTGCACACCTTATTTTCTTGGTCGGGAACAACAAAACCTTTAGGTTGCTCCATATATATTTCTTCCTCTAATTCAACATTTAGAAATATTGTTTTAACATCCATTTGATAAATTTCATGATTGTTAATGGCTGTCAAAGCAATTAATATTCTTATGGATGTTACTCTTGTTACTGGTGAATAGGTATCAAAGAAGTCTAATCCTTCTTTTTGTTTGAAGCCTTTAGCTACCAATCTGGCCTTGGACTTATCAATTGATCCATCAGTCCTTAACTTTTTTTTTAAAGTCTGTTTACACCACAGAGGTTTCATACCTAATGGTAAATCTACTAGTTCCCATGTATGATTATGCATGATGGATTCAATTTTGCTATTGATAGCTTCTTTCTAAAAGGGTGCTTCTGGTGTAGACATTGCTTCTTTGAATGTCTGAGGTTCATTTTGTAACATATAAGCTACATAATCAGAACCAAAAGACTTTGTAACTTTTGATCTCTTACTGCGTTTAGGTTCATCTTCAGGATATTTTTTCTGATGACCATTACTAGCAGTATTATCATAAGTTCTTTTATTTGAACTTATTTCTAATTTTTCTTTACTTGGAAACATATCTTCAAAGAATGATGCATTCCTTGATTTTATGATTATATTTTTTGTATATCAGATATATCCAATTTATACACAAGAAAGCGATATGCACTATTATTTTGTGCATAACCGATAAAAATACAATCAATAGTTTTAGGTCCTATTTTGACCTTTTTGGGATCCAGAATAGCTACTTTAGCTAAATACCCCCACACTCCTAAGAAATTGTAAGAAGGCTTCTTTCATTTCCATAACTCATACAGAGTAACATTCTTCTTTTTAGGAAGTATCTTGTTAAGAATATGATTTGTAGAGAGAATTGCTTCTCTCCATAAATTCTATGGTGTACCCGAATTTATTAACAAAGCATTCATCATTTCTTTCAATGTGCAGTTTTTGTGTTCCACAATTCCATTAGATTGAAGTGAATAAGGAGTCGTAGTTTGATGAATAATGCCATGCTCTTGACAGAATTCGCCAAAAGGTGCATCGTATTCTCCATCTCTATCACTCCTTATAGCCTTAATCTTTTTACCAAGTTAATTTTTTACTTCATTCTTATAACATTTAAACATTTCTAAAGCCTCATCTTTAGACTTTTATAGATATACATTGCAGTATCTTGTTGAATCATCAATAAATGTTATAGAATATTTTTTACCTCCTTGAGTTTGAACTGACTTTAAATCACATAGATCATTGTGAATTAGGTCAAGAGGTTCAGTATTTCTTTCTACTGAAGGAAATGATATTTTAGCTAACTTAGCTTCAACACACACTTCGCACTTGTAACGTGAATCGATTTCATGATTAGGTAATAATTTTAATTTTATTAATTTTTATAATGTATTAACATTTATATGTCATAATCTATTATGCCATAAAGAAGAAGAGTCAACTATATAAGCAAAGGAAGCATCTTTATTCTTTTAAAGGTTATGATGTATAGTCATTACATTCATTTTGAATAAACCATTATTCAAGTAACCTCTACCTAAGAAAATCCCTCCTTTAGTTAATACAAATTTATCAGACTCAAAAATCATCCTAAATCCATATTTGCTGAGCAGGGAGCCTAATATAAGATTCTTCCTGATGTTAGGGATATGTAGCACATCATTCAATAGAAGCACTTGCCAGATGTCATCTTCAAAATAATGTGGCCAAGTCCTTCTATATTGGATGTAGCGGAGTTACCCATGACTAGATTTTTACATCTAATAGGAGTATATGAAGAGAGCATACTTCTATTAGAGCAGACATATCGAGTAGTTCCAATATCAATATACCATTCGTTTGGTTTATCAACCATGTTAGCTTCGAATACAACTGCTAACAACATCATCTCTAACACTCCATAGGATAGGGTATTTTCAGTAATATTGACTTCTTGCTTTCTTTTCCCTTGAAGCGACAATCCTTGGATTTGTGCCCTTGTTTACCACAAACAAAGCACTTGCCCTTGAACTTAAATTTCTTTGGATTGCCTTTCTTCTATTTAAAGCCTTTGCCAGGAAACTTGCATTTCTTCTTTCCTTCTATGAGGTTGGCCCTAGGCTCCACAGGTTATCCTTCTATCTTCTTGTCATAGCTCTTATTTTCTTCCTCGATCCTTAGGCAGACAATTAGATCTTCAAGGCCCATCTCCTTCCGCTTATGATTTTGGTAGTTCTTAAAGTCCTTCCATGATGGTAGTAGCTTCTCTATGATGACAGCTACCTGGAATGACTCACTAAGAGACATTCTTTCTACATGTATCTTATGCAGGATAATTTGGAGCTCTTGAACTTGCTCCACAACAGTTTTATGGTTGACCATTTTGTAGTCTAAAAACCTTCCGACCACAAACTTCTTATGTCCAGCATTCTCTATCTTGTACTTTTTGTCCAGGATACTCATAACTCCTTTGTAGTAGCAATACTGTTGTATACATTGTACAGAGTATTATTCAAACCATTAAGTATGTAGTTCTTGCAAAGAAAGTCTGAATGCTTCCATGCTTCTACTGCAGTAATCACTTGCTTGTTGGTCTCCCCTTCCTTCAGGATTGGTGGATCTTCATTTAGTACTCTGACCAGATTCAAAGTCATGAGGAAGAACAACATCTTCTATTGCCATCTCTTGAAGTTGGTTCTGGAGAACTTTGATTTCTCGGCTTGAACGGGAGCATTCATTGTAGCCATCTGTAGCAGCACTTCTGTGATAGAAAGCATAAATTTGTCTTAAGATTGTTTTTGTGGAGGTATGAGGGATAATGTGATAGCTAACACAATCAAGACCGAGTCTAAAGTTAAACTCTATGTCCTTAAGACAAATTCATCTCGCAATGGTGCTACGGATTTATGACCATTATCTCTTAGGATACAACGGTCTTTTTCTAATGAAAGCAGCACTACTATTCACCAAAACAGCCAACCAAGAATGCTATACTCTCTTCTATTCAGAGTATGCAAATGCCTAAGGAGGAAATATTTTTCCGATCGATTCCTGGAATGCATGTGGTACGTCCTATTTATATGTTTGATGTGCCTCTTCAAAGCACTCAATTGGGATAGATAGCAACTGATTTGACTTCATCGGTTGTGATGAAGAGATGTGAAGGAAGGGGCTCATTGGCTTTTGATATGCTGATTTATCTTTTTGATCTGAAGATCACGCTATCTATTCATTGTTTTAGGCTGATCAATGTGTATTTATATGCCATTTCAAGATTCGATCTGCCGATCAGTGATTGGGTGCATATCTGTACGCCATTTCGATCTACTGATCAATGATCGGGTGCATATCTATACGTTGTTTCGATATACTGATCAGCGATCGGGTGTGTGATCATTTTGCCAAGCTATCTGGTCAAACCATCTTGTCGAGCTATCTGGCCGAGCCATTTTGGCCGAACCATCTCACTAAGCCATCTCACCAAGCCATCTGGCCGAGCCATCTTGGCCTAACTAACTTGCCGAGCTAACTTCTGGTAATGACTTACCATTGACCCTTCATCCGATTGATCATTGGATCTTGTCCCCACGCATGTGCGAAGTGCAAAGTGCGACAACAAAGCACCCATTGCGCCCTTCACACATGCACATGCGTGGGGGTGATGCTACGCATCATCCTCCAGCTCTCCGCTTATGGTAAGCCTAAGGAACTTAAGCATGAAAAAAGAGGTTTTTATATAAGTGAACCTTTCTTTCTTAAAACTTTTCATGTGGGACCAAAAGTATGTCACCAATTTCTCATTCAAACCAATGGATATTACCTAAGGGTTAAAACAACCCTTTTTCCAATAATCCTCAACATGAATGAAAATTAGAGTTAGATCAAGGATCATCAAAGGTTTATCCCCCACACAAAATGATTTTAATGCAAATGAATATGCAGAAACTATAGAGAGTATAATAAAATGGAGTTGTATTAGGATAGGTAGCTTGTGGCTTTGAACCTCCTATTGCTCAGCCCCTTGGCGATGCCCCCCAGCGTAGCTGGTGAAAATCTTCTCAGTGCGTGTCACCACCATCCTTTTGTTTCAAGAGTGGAGGTCTGCAGCTGACTGTTCCGAAGCTTTCTATCTCCTCATTCTTCCCCTACCTGGCGCGCCAATTTGTTTCTGCCAAATCATCCTCCTTGAATATCGGGTAAGGACATGAGTCCAAAAGACAATGAAGACGGGTCTGGAAATCTTCAGATGCCTTCTCCTCGAACAGGAATCCTATAAGGAAGTCCTCAGGGACCGGTTGTTCTTATGGGGACCATCCGACATTCAAGTGAGTAACTTGGGAAACAATGAATAGAAGCAGACTAAAAGACTTAGTCCGAAAATCTATCACATTTTCCTCTCAAAAGTGCTGGTTTTAATTGTTCAATAATATTCTTGCTCTTAAACACTGATCGGTCCAGTAGCTAGCAGAGTCTCCTACTGATCCTTGGCGCATGAAAAGAAGTTTCAAAATTTCCTCTTCCATTGGCTAGCTTAACAATATTTAGATTTAAAAGTTCATGCCCTGGAATCATGCATGCAGGCTTACCACCCAAGTAAAACTCCCAAGCCACTATGACCATACAGACAGGAAGAACTCCTCCATCTTAGAGGGAACGATGTCACCGGCGAGCTCCAGGAGCATGACCGCATATGCCTATGCATACTATAACAATCTTGGTGACCCCAACAAGGGCGACGGCTATGTTTGATCAATCCTCAGTGGCTCCATCGAGTACCCTTACCCGTGATGTGGCCGGACTGGCCGTCCCCCTACAAAGACCTGTAGGTTAATTGACAACTAAAGCTTAATTTACATAAATTAAATTGCTAGGAATAAGTAGACAATTAAGATCAATCTTATGTTAATCATGGTCTCTGATGAGGGGTAAAATTATTGTTGCATTAATGTTCGTGCGATCCAAGATAATGGATCGAGACTAATCTCAACATCTCGTCAGCCAGCTGTCACATCCAAAAAACAACAGGGCCAAATCGCCTTCAGCGGAGTCAAGTCACCTCAGTGAACCAAGCTATCCTCATGCCTCGGTGAACCGAGCTACTCTCGTGCCTCGTCGGACCGAGCTATTCTTATGCCTTGGAGAACCAAGCTATTCTTATGCCTCGGCAAGCTAAATTACTTCTATGCCATGGCCAGACCAAGGTGTTTAAGCACCTCTACGGAACCAAACATGGAAGAGCTCAAAGTCATAATAGTTGAATAAGACCTCAAACGGAAAATTATGCGAATAATGCCGAAAGTGGCCTAAGGCCTATAGGAATAGCCTAGGGCCTACAGAATCACTGAATCTCAAAGCATCAACCAGCTCTCCTGGCCGTCGATCCTCTAACTAACTAGATACAGATCCCACCAGCCTCGTAACAAACCTAATTCGAATCCGATTCGAATCTAAACGGTTTTCAGATTCTCTATGACGTGCTCAAGGAATCAGGTGATCGCCTATAAATACCCTAGCCCTGAAGTCTCTCAGGTATGCTTTTCACTGATGCTCTAACTAAAAAATTTCATTGAAGCTTGAGCATAACTCCGAGTTCTTGAGAGGTCATTCGTCTTGAGGAACTCTTTTGCGAGAGCCTTCTCCTCACATCTGCTTGCTATGAATTTCCACTGACTTGGGCATCGGAGGGTTTTTCGTAGATGGCCACCCCAAACGCTCTCTGCGTGAGGACTGTCTTACAGGTTCCACCCCGGACGAGAGAGCACTATCCAGATCCGGAGCCAAATTGCACCTGAGTCGGAGAGAAAATTTTTGCGGCAACAGTCTCTTTAATTTTTCTTCCTCATATATCCAAACAGTGAAAGCATACAGCCACTTCTCGACCTCGACATCTATGTCCCAAGGGATGAGTGGTTCGGGCACCTCAAGATGTCGGACTTCCTTGCATACGCTCTCAAGTCAATAGCTCAATCGCTGCTTCCTCTCCTTGACACTTTGTTCGACAAGACTCCATATGAGTCTGACTCATTCCAAGACATACTAAAACTCTATGAAGGTGGGCTAAAGCTGCCCAATAGCCCATTCAAAGAGAGAAAAAAATCTGATCCGGTCCGACGGGGAGCAGGTCCTGAAGCTCCCACTTCCTCAAGTCATCCAAGGTATCTATCTACTTCTCAGAATTATGCTTTAGTACGCAATGAACATTACAGAGTGATCTTCATGTGGCTAGTGATGTCGTGCTATAGAGGATAAGTTCGCTTGGAGGACTGATGAAGAATTTGGTTGGGAAATGCTTGCCGGCATGAACCCTGTGATAATAAGCCATCTCCAGGTATGTAAAATTGTTGGCCCAGATGGCAACCCAAGAGGGGGGGGTGAATTGGGTTCTTAAAAAATTTAAGACTTTTAAGCAATTTTAAATGAGATGTGCAAGTGGAAGAATCAACTAATATGCAAAGCACAACACAAGTATATGAGAGATAGAGAAGAGACAATTAAGCATGGCAAACACGATATTTTTATAGTGGTTCGGTGCAACCAACACCTACGTCCACTCCCAAGACTCACTTGGGTCCACACTATAATCTCTCTAGATTACAGCCGAGTTGTTTTACAAGTTCACAACTCAAACTTGTTGTTTTTTCGGGATCACAACGAACCCAGCCGATTTTACACGGGCTCACCGGCACCAAACCCAAACACAAGCTATACCTAGCTTGTACCGAGGTTAAACAACCTCCTCTAGTTTAATCCCTCAGATTAAACTAGACACAAATAATTAAAATGAGTTTAATTACAAGCAGCTCCTTTTTGAGCAGATATTTCAAAATAAAAATTGAGTTTAGAAAAGCCTGAATATTTAGAGCTTGAGAGCTGGCTTGGCTTCTTTGGCTTCCTTCCTTCAACTCCTCTTGATGTTGAATCAGGCCTCAGCACGGATTCTTCACAGATTTGAGCTTTGGAGTTGGGTTGAAGCTTTTTCTCCCTTTTTCTTGAATGTGGAAGATCTTTGATTTACTCTTGAAAGCGTTGGGATCTCCTCTTGAATCTTTTGTAGAATGTAGCTCTGGAGTGCACGAATCTCACTCTTGGATTTCACTCCTTTGAATCTCTCTTCGTTGAGCTAAAAGATTTTTCCAAGAACGCTCTGTTTTTCCCTCTTTTCAAATAATATTCTTTTCTCCCTTTTTGATTTTTTTCTCTTCTGTTTGATTTGAAAAGAACTCCTCTATTTATAGAATCTGCAAAAATATATCCGTTAGAGTCAAGGAAAAATAGCCGTTATTTAAAAATCTAACCGTTGGAGCTGATGTGTCATCCGTAAAAATCGCGCCCAGATTTCGCGGAGTCGACTCGAGCTTTGTGGGAGTTGGCTCGAGGTCGATTACCAAAAATAGAAACATTTTTAAGGCATGAGGGGTCGACTCGCGAAAACACAAGTGTCGGCTCCTGAAAGTCGGGAGTCGACTCGAAGAAAACGGGGAGTCGACTCGAGAAGTGCTGAAAAAACATGGGTTCTGTTGTTTGAGCGGAGTCGGCTCGCACAGACAGGAGTCGGCTCGCAAGAATTCAGGGGTCGACTCTTGAAAATCAAGGCAATTTGGGGAGTCGACTCGAGAAACTCAGGCAATATGGGGAGTCGACTCGGAAACCCTTGAGTCGGCTCGGGACCGATACAAAAATCAGAAAAATGTTCTGATTTACTTTAAAACTTGTCCCAATTAAATTTAAAATATAAATTTGACTTGAACTCATTAAATATGATGTTTGTCATGGATTCAAGACAAGTTCCAAGATTTTATTGATTGAAATACAAAGTGTAAAATTCCTTTTAGAATTCTTTTAAGCTTAGAACTTGAAATTCCTTCTTCTAATAGATTCAAGACTCTTTTAATATGACCATTTAAGGTTCATTCATTTCAATTTGAATAAGCTCAAGATTTGTGATAAATAAACACAATGTTTTCTTTAATGTACTCATGGCTTTTGGAAATCATCAAAATCAATAAAGTTGGGGCAATTATGTTTCAATAATTTCTCAACAATCTCCCCCTTTTTGATGATGACAAAAACATTGAGTATATGCATTAAAAAATTGAAAAAATTTATGATTCCAAAATCAGCTTTTGTGTTCATGGAAAGGCTCCCCCTCAATGAGGTAGCTCCCCCTATGAACCTTAATCTTATAAATTTTTCAAAATCAAAAACTTAAGCAATTCCTTTGTGAAATTCAATTTGTCTCTTCCCTTTATGTGAAACATATGTTATCTTTTTCTTGTTTAATTCTCTCTCCCTTATTTAATTCTAGTTCTCTCCCCCTTATATGATGATGCATATACGATTAAATCATATAAATCTCTCCCCCTTTTTTGTAATCAACAAAAAGGTTGAGATGCATCAGAGCATCAAATTGATTAAACTCATTCGAATTCATTCAGCATCTTAGTTATCAATTGAGTATTGAGATATTCAAAATTATATCAATTTAAACATAAGCATTCAAAGATATTCAAGGGTACTCACAATTGAGATAGACAAAAAGTGAAGCATCAAATATTCTCATTACTTCAAATGAAAGTATTGAAATGAAAACTTGTACATTGCATTAAAAGTAAATTACATCAAAAGAGATTACATCCAAAAAGATTACATGAAAGCTTAAAAATTTCTTCTAGTGATCCTATTCAAATGGTCTACAATTTGCTTCATCCCTTCGCATTGAATCCCAACATAGTCTTTTAGTTTATTATCAACAAGGGTGCAAGCAGATTGGATTTTATCTTTAAGCTCGGCGTTGCTTTGGGAGTAAGTCTCCGAGTCACCACAGATGTCCTTGAGTTCTTCAAAGATATTCTTTAAATTTTCACTTAAGGAACCTGTAGCTGAACTGAGAGTGGACTCTATCAAGGCAACCCGATCACTAAGAGAATATAGTGCTTCTTTTAAGTTCATATACTTATCATTAAATTCATCTTTCAATCTCTTCTCTTGATCACTCAACTCAGACTTGAATAAAGATCGAAGTTGATCCAACTGAGTTTCAGAAAAACTAGCAGATGAAATAGTGGAAGACTGTGCAGGATCAATAGTAGGAGCAGGGATAGGATCTGGAACAGATGAATGCTGAGGAGGCTCCGGAGAGGAATGTCTCAAGGAATCTCTAGGTGCCTCTGCATCTAAGTCTCTATCTTCAGTATCAGTCTTTCTCTCCCAACTTCCATTTTTCTTAATAAATCCCATGCGATGAATAGTAGCCAAAGTATAATAATCAGTATGCCTTAACTCTTTCTTTGGCTCACCATCACTGAACACGATCCCTTGGCTATGAAATAATTTGGTCAATACCATGCCATAGGGTAAGCTTGATTTCTTCTTCCCGCTACAGTCTGCAATATACCAAATCATCATCCTAGGCAGATTGAATGGTTTTCCAGATACAATTGCATCCATGATAAAGATATCCCGTTCTGAAACATAATCAAACCGGCCTGTCTTGGGAAATAAGATTCTGCTGCAAATATTGTGCAAAAGCCTTAACTCCAATGGCAGTTGACTTGCAAGAACTTCCTCAAATCCCTCAAAGTTCCGGTTCAAAAGACGATTGAGAGCAGGAGACCTATCTTCAGGTGCAAATGTAGAAGGTCCAGATAGTGGTAATTTCAAAAGTCTAGAAAGGATGGAAGATGTAATGTTCAAACCGATTCCTCTAACCTTGCTCACAAGGCCATCGTCTCCTCTAGACAAGTTCTTGTAAAATTCCTTTACCAAAGCAGGATACGTTGGGCAGTCCAAAGAACAAATATACTCAAGACCCATCTCTATAAGCTGCCTACCAATAATAAAACCTTCATTTTCAAACAGCTCGAAATCCACTTTCCTTCC